>CM021100.1:145077227-145299591 GCA_007115665.2 Sequoiadendron giganteum | reverse complement strand
CAGCAAGCCCTTCAGAACTGCCTTGCTGTTGTGCCACATAGGCTTTCTTCAACCCATAAAATATTTTGTGATCAATTGTTAACAATTGTTGATCTCAAGGAAGCCATTTTTTCTATGGCCGATGACAAGGCTCCTGGGATTGATGGCTTCCCTTGTGAATTTTACAAGGCTCTTTGGGATTGTGTTGGGGACAACTTGTTTCATGTGTATCTTCAAGCTTTTCACACTAATTCTCTAGGAAATTAAATCAACGAGGGCAATATAAAATTCATACCTAAGTCTAGTGATCCCGAGGATATCTACAATTGGAGGCCCATTATGCTTCTCAATGTCTCCTACAAAATCATTGCCAAAGCCATGGCTCTGAAAATCCACCATCTCCTACCTCAGGTGGTGCGCCCAGAGCAGACTGGCTTCATTAAATCTAGATTTATTCTGGATAATATCATTACTGTCTAGGAAGGCATGGAGTGGGCCCAGTGCTCCAACCAGAAAGTTATGTTCATTAAAATTGATTTTGCTAAAGCCTATGATCCCATTGAATGGCCTTTCATTCTTGCGATATTGCACACCTTGGAGTTTGGACCCAAATTCATTCAGTCTATTTGTATGCTTTTTGTTGATGCTTCGGCTTGCATTATTATTAATGGCCGCTAGTCTTCTGCTTTTGGTCTTTTCCGTTTGATTTGTTAAGGGTGTCCCCTCGCTCCTTCATTATATGTGCTTGCAGCTGAAGGCTTTGGTTACCTCTTAGCCCATGCTATTTCTCAATAGCGCGTCAAAGGGATTTCTCTCCCAAACTCGCAAGAGTATCTTGTTAATGGCCACTTTGCGGATGACTCTTTTCTCACTCTCTTGGAGGAAGAGGAATCTATCACTACTTCCCTCGATTGTCTTAACACTTTCTGCCTTGCCTCCGGCTCTGCCATTCAATGACACAAAACCTTATGCTACAAGCAATCTATTTTTCCCACCCCGATGTGGCTTCAAACCTATCATTGGAAATGGATTGGGCAAGGAGATATTTTTCACTTCCTGAGCATTCCCTTTGTTTTCCAGGCTTCCCCTAGGGAGCTCTGGCAGGCCGTGATATCTAGAGTTGAGATAAAGCTTGCTTATTGGATTACCAGGCCTCTTTCCTTGGCTGGAAAGTTCCAGGTTTGTTCTAAAGTTTTGGTGGCCACCCATGTGTACTATTTCTCCTGTTGGGCTCCCTCCAAAGCCGCTTACAGTAGGCTTGAAAAGCTATTGTAGGATTTTTTATGGGCCTCCTTTGAATCCCATAAGGGTTTTCATCATGTTGCTTGGGAGTTTTGTTGCCTCCCCAAGGACTCTAGAGGGCTTGGGCTACTTTCCACTCAATGATAAGGGACTGCTCTTTACGTCAAATGGATTATCCGGGCCCTCACCGGAGATGAAGCCTGGAAGATTCTCCTCAGACATTGTATCTAGTCTGGATTTCCTATTCACAGACTCGCCTGGAAAGGAATAGGCCTCCAAACCCTCCTAGTTATGAGAGAGTCTGTTCAAATTGTTGGAACTTTTGTGGCCAAAGCACAACCAGGACCACACCACTTTTGACGGGTTGGTGAGTGCCATTTCGGTTGATATGCTCCACAAAGTTGGCATTTGTGGGCACAAACCTTGGTGGAAAGACTAGAAATGGTTCCCTGACACTCCTTTTCAGAGCTACAAGTTGTGGCTTGGTTACAGGTGGCTTTCACCCCATCTTCCTATGATCAACAATTTAAATCAGAGGTGGCTACTTAATTCCTCCACTCATGTCTAGCAGAGGAGATTTGATGCCATTTGGTCTGCAAGTGTTAATCCCAAGCTGGCCCACTTTGCTTGGTGTACTCTTTTCCAAGGCTTGCTTGTGATTTCTCGGCTTGTTCACTTGGGGGTCCAGGACTCTCGTTGCCCTTTTTGTGGGCAACCATAAATCTTCAAGCATCTTTTCTAGTTTTGTCCCAGAGCTCAACAACTTTGGACTTGGATACATGACTTTTTTCGGCCCTTTCGGCCGGAACCCTTCTTGTGGCATATGGTTCTGCTTGGAGACCCACCTGGGTTCCCTACTAAATTCACCCAGCTTTGGCACACTTTCAAGGTGGAAATCCTCTTCAACATCTGGAATAACAAAAATTCTTGCATATTTTCTCATTCTCAAATGGATATAAATATTTCTTTGTATGCTAAAGCAGTTATTTATTCTAATGTTCTCTTACAGATTCAGGTGCAAGCTAACAAAGTTGCACTAGAGGTGGCTCACCTACAGGTCCTCTTGGATCACTGGGGCAATGCCCCACATGCTATGGCTTAGGTCCCTGGTTCGCCCTCCTCCTCCCACGGCCAGTCGCCCTCTCGGGGCCGACAGTGGAGTGGCTCCGCTTGTCCCTGCTCCCAGCCCCTTGCTTGATGGGACTCTCGACCTTCTCAATGTGCTCGCTCTCCGTCGCCATGGGCTCTGCAAGGGTGGCCTTCTGGAGGTGTGTTAGGGAGTGGCGGTGGTGGTTCTGGGTGGCCCTCTAATGCTCCTCTTGCTCCTGGTTCTGGTTGACCCGCCAGTGGTAAAAGATTTTCGCAGCTGGCTCTTGAAATCTCGCCCCGGCGTGAGGAAGAAGATAAAGATAAAGGTAAAGATGATGATGGTTGGGGTGCTCCTCCTGACGTCATTCCAGACCCCGTTGATGTATGGGGGAAAAATATGGATGACAAAGACCACCTGGCTCTGCTGGCACTGCTCCGGTCGCTTAATGGCCTGTTTGTTTTAATTTTTTATGCTTTTAGACTTCTGGAATGGGCCCGCATGATCTAATATTTTGTTATTTTTGGGCATTGCCCATGTGACATTCGGGGTGTGCCTTCTTACCACCCACCCCTTTTTTTGTGAGTATGTACTCCTATCTTTAAATTAATATAGATATTTGCCAATTCATCAAAACAAAAAAAATTCAATTTCCAAATTTGTCAACTTAGGATCAATCAATTACTGTATTATACAATCTAAAAAATTATATTTGGATTACAACTTAAAAAAACTAAAAAATTGCATGCATTATTGTGTTACATGTAGAAAAATTACAATTCTATGCATTTCTAGAAATCTATCTATCATCAAACTTGAATAGTTACAAAATAGGACCCTTAGACGCAGTAGAACACATCCAGATCTTGAAATTATTAAACTTAACTCACTAGTCTAGGGCACCCAACACCCTTTTCCAATCAGTTTTGACTCAAATTGTGATCACAATTTTATTTTTGTGTTTCTTGTGTTATTTTGGCTTATGTTTTTGTAAATTATTTCAGTTTTTGTGACTATGTTGTAATTTCATTTTATAATAAGACTACTAAAGTGTTTTGAATCTCATATGAGCTTTATGACATGGTTTCCTACCTCAAATACCCTTGCGAGACATAGTTTCAAACTTATGGCCTCTCACACTGCAATCACAATCCTTATGGAGCTTGAGTCCTATGACTCTTTAACACAACGTATTTCCTCTACCCAATCCATTTTTGATCTTATCCCTCATCCTAAATTACCTATGAATTCCTCATAACCTAACATTCACGTAGACTTAGAGGCTACTATTTCCCATGTCCCTAAAGAGAAACTAAAATAATTGAATAATAATTTAGAAGGTCTTCAAGACTACCTAAGTACCAAGCCTTTAGCTGGAGAGATGGTGCCTATTGTGGACAACCTTAGGAAGTTAGTAAATGATTCCCAAGGAAGATAAGTGTTGCATAGTCTAGCTCACATGGTAGATGCTAACATACTTACGACAGCTAGTTGCACTCAAGCATTTACCAATACTCAAAACCAAGTAGGAAAACAAGTTTCCTCTCCCATAACAATGCCTTTTAATCCCACATTTACACCTCCAATAGTAGCATTGACAAGACAATATAATAGTTCCCTCAATTCAAGTTCAAGGCTTCCTAGTGGGAATCTTTATAGTTTTGTCACTTCACCCATAACACCTCAATGTTCGTCACTCCTCATAAACATGTAACATAATAACCCTCTAGTCACTCATGCTAGTTCACCATATTCAATAAACACTCAAATCATGTCACCCAATGATCTTGTGATAAATCAACTTTTGCAAAACATGAAATCACTTCACCAACAAATTTGAAACTTAAATAAAAATCAAAACAATGGTAAACCTCCATAATCCCTCACACATAACCCATTGTCATTTGTTATCCTCAAAACACCTATATCGCAAAACATTGAAATACCTCAATTTGAAAAGTATAATGGTAAGGGAGATCCTAACAACCATGTGTTAACTTTTACCATAATGTATAGTGACTTCATTTTTGAATATGCACTCTTGGAAAAACTCTTTCCTAGATCATTACAAGACATGGCCTTGGAATGGTTTTTCTCATTTCAAATAACTCAATAACCTCATTCACACAATTCATTAGCATATTTCTCCAACATTTTCAATAAAATTTTTTTCCTCAAGTGATGTTAATAGACTTAGTTTATTGCAAACAAGTGCCTAAGGAAAATATAACATAATTTATAGGACAATATCAATCACTTTACTCAAAGATCTCCTATAGTCTTCATGATTTAGACATTCAAAGAGTATTTATAGGAAACTTGCAACATAGTATCTGAGGCAAGATATTTTTTGATGAAGTATCCATCCTTTACACACTTGTGTACCACTCTTCGTGACTATAAAATATCGGTTAGTCAGTATGAAGAAACACATTCATCAACTGCTATTGGTCAATTTGAATCTATGCCTCAAAACAACTACCAGCCATTTAAAAATAAAAATAAAAACTTCATTAAGATAAAAATTCCTCTAACCATTAATAACATTGAAACACATGTTGTTGCCACAAATATAACTCCCTATCAATTTAGGCTCAGAGATAAGCAATTTTCAAAATTGCTCGATTCTCTCCATATGATATGTTGGTGTTTTTTCAGTTGAACCTTTAAAATCCTCTAAAGGATAGCCAACTCTTATGCTCAAGGACTTCAAGATTAGTGGCCAATGAATGAGAGATTTATCTCACTTTTCTCCCCCACACTTCAGGATCTACAAAACCTAGGTGGGTACCCCTATATGACACTAGATGCAAATATACAACTATCATTTTATCACAATGTCTAGCAGATAAGCTTCATACTAATGACAAGGGTTTGTATGAATGCATTCATGGATGGTACACACCTTGTTCTCATTTCAATCTAGTTATGAAGATAGAACAAAAAAATAAAACAAAAACTAAAGCATAGAAAAGGTTTTTGAATTTAGAATTATTTTTTAGGGTGGGAGAAGAAAACCATGCAAGACCAGTGCCTGCCTTGGGAAATGAAGTCATATATCATGCACTCATATCCTAATTCTATAGCATAATCTTGATAACCTATCAACATCTATCACCTTATGATAAAAATGCTTTCTTAAGCCTATTATAAAATTGTTCTTAATAATCCATCTAAAAACATAATATCTTCACTACCTTCATGCAACCATTTACACCACTCCTTAAATGGATAGAAAATAGATAGTGAGTTCAAACAATAAATGTGCTTGAGGAATCTCAATAACCTTATCAATTTGATTCAAAATATATCATACCTCAAAGTTAGAGATAATTACACAACAATATATATTCATATATGTAGTGTAGAAAAATGTACTCCACATTTTCACACTTTATTTGGGGCCCCTCAATAAATTGGACTTAATTATGCCTTAATAAGCCCTATTTTACATCTACAAGCCTAATAAATTACATTTTTTGAGGGGAAATCCTGACAACAATTAATGCCAACACATAATTAATTACCTTGAGCAATGTGTGTTCTAGGAATATTTATGCAAGCATCATGTCAAAGTCTTTTACAAGCATGCATGTTTTTGGAGCTAACATTGTGATGTAGGTTTCAAAGATCCAAGTCAATATTCAAGTCAAAATTCAAGTATCAATATCCACATCCATTGAATCCATTTCATGCAAGATCAAGATCAAGATTTCAGTCCTCCAGAGGTTTATTCAAGGGTTTGGTGACTTGCAACATAGGAATTGTTCATTCATCAATCCTTTCATGTTTCATTATTTCAATTCAAGGTTTAATTAGCAAAATGAGGTTTGACCAAGGAAAACCACCATCCACCTAAAACAAATATGTTTCTCCTCTTTGGGAATGTACAGGTTTATAGGTTGAAGAGGTATTGAAGACCTCAAAGTTGCAAAGTGGCAAATTTGCAAAAATTTGTCATATTTGTTGTCCATCCACGGAATCTCACCTACAGAACTTATTTTCAATTGTTTGAAATTGAAACTTGGATCAAACAGAAGCTATAGACTGACCCTAGAGGATACCAAAAGTTGAGTAAAATCTTTGCACAAAGACCCATTTGCCTATGGGAAAATGAGTCCCAGGTAGCTTTTTGAAACTGCATTTTGATGACAGGTACACATCACTTAGCCATTTCCAAATCTATTGAAAGTTTGTTGTTTCTATTTGTATTATGCTTTAAATTGATGATTCAAGTTTGAATGGGCATAATTGTGGTGATTTACTATTTTTAGTTTTACCCCAAAGGTGTTGTTCAAGTTGATACCCTCATCCTCAATCATAAGGAAATCGATAGATTCCCTTATTGAGTTGACTCACCTAAGGGTTGTAATAAATTTTGTGTGTGGATCTCATTTCCTAACGAAATAAAGGAAAATAGGTCCATTACACATCCACAATCAAATACCCCATCCTCCTCATCCATTTTTCTTCCCCTTTACCCTAATTTTTCTTTGTTTCATTTGGTGAACCTGACATGAACATCATAATTTCTAATTTGGAACCTTAGATCTAGATTTGCATTCTTTTTCATTTGTTTGCATTTTTAGATCTCTCAAATTTGCATTAGTTTGATTTCCATTTTAGGGTGTTAAATTGGATTTTGGCATTGTTGAAAAAAAATTGGTATAGTGTTAGACTCATTTTGCATAGTGCTTAGATAACCTTGCATGATCAATCACTTAATCAGAAAATTGAATCAAAATTTCACATCTCAAATTAGGTCTCTTTTTTTTTCATGTAGCATCATTTCACACTTGCATTTAGATCTGATTTGCTAGAAATCTGAAATTGTAACTACTTGTTTGCAACCAAAATCTAGGAACACAAACATTAACTCAAAAATTTGTAATTTAATTTTTAAAAACCTCAACAAAATACCCATTCACCTATTGGAGAATGAGTCCCTAATCAGGCCCGTTTCTAAATTTCTGGGCACTATAAACTCTTTGTTTGTTGAAATCCTTTGATCTTAATAAATATTATGATTTGGTGAAACTTATGCTAGAATTATTCTTTCTAATCTATTGTGTATGAATGATTTATTTATTGAACTTTTTTAGAATGTTAAGTAAGCCTTCATAGGATCTAATTGAATTGGAACCTCCAAGTGAATACTACTTTTGTAGAAATGGTTAGAACCAAAACCAACCTCGGGGGTAGCCATAAGGTGGGCCAAAACACAGAAAACTCTAAAGCCAAATTGGATTGGATATTGGGCATGATGAATGAAACTAGGGAAAGGATTGGACACCTCGAGAAAGAGGTGAGAGGAGTAGATAGGCAAGAACAAGAAGTTCCTAATGAAGAGGAAGGAGAAAATTCCAATGATCGTACCACTTTAAGCGATCATGGTAGTGACGAATCCCAATCAAAATCTAAAGGAAGTAAGAGGGAATGAATTGTTAATGAATTATAAAGGGATATGAGGAAGGTCACCCCTCCTAAGTTTGAGGGAACCACCAGTGGGGATGCAACCGAAGTATGGATCATGAAAATGGAGAAATATTTTGAGATAAGGAATTGCTCTGAAATAACCAAGGCCATCTGGGGATCCTTTCAGCTATCTAGTGAAGCATCCACATGGTGGATGAACAAGAAAATGGAGCTTGGATTAATTTACTTAAGCCTTACTTGGGATGAATTTGTTGAAATCTTCCATAAGTGGTGGCTTCCTCAACTTTATTTTGACCAAAAGCTAATGGAGTTTTAGAATTTGAAGTAAGGAGAATCCTTAGTAAATGAGTTTTAGGAGAAATCCACTCATCTTCTTAGGTACATGCCTATGCATCAAAAGGATGAGCGGTTTTGAATTAATAATTTTATAATGGGCCTTAACACCCAAATCAAAGGAGAAGTAGACGTGCACGGTCCTGCTACTATGAACTTAGTGTATGAGAAAGTTATCAAACAAGAATAGAAGCTTAAGTCTATCTCTCCATTTCATGAAAGGAGTCAAAAAAATTTAATTGGTCACAAGTTAATCAGACTTCTAAGAAGCCAAGTGATCGGCAGGACTTTCAAAAGAAAGGAGATAAGGGATTTTGAAATAACTGGAATGAATCTAAAGGAGATCATAGGGTAAATAATAACAACCCCAACATGAACGATGGTAGTTCTGGGAATCCAACATCTAGGCAACGGGCGTTAAGAGGATGTTTCACATGTGGAGGAGATCACTACGCAAGTCAGTGTCCCAACAAGACACTAGGGATGCAACCACATGAAAATCCTCTACCTCCTCAACGAGTGGCATTTGAGTAGAAAATTCATGCAGCGCTAGATAACCAGTAGGCAAAGTATCAGATTAATCCCATAGAAATCCCATGTACTTTGTTTGGCACACCTACTTCAATTCTAATTGATATTGGTTCTATTAAAAAATTTGTTTCTCTTAGTGTAGCTAGTAAGATTTCTAGAAAAGATGGCTATATGGAAAAATCTTGGATCATTGAGTATGCAAACCAGACAAGAGCTAAGGTAAATAAATGTTTATTTGAAGTAAGGGTTGGACTTTAGAGTTTCTTTATGGAAGTAAATTTGTATGTAGCCCCCCTAGGTTCATACGATGTCATACTAGGAATGAATTGGTTGTGGAAACATAGAGCCAAGGTTGATTGTCATGCTAAGACTGTAGAATGTTTAGATGACCTTGGGAACTAGGTATTCTTGCAAGGAATTCCTGGGGAAGTTAAGTTGCGGTAAATATCCACCATACAAATGCATAAAGCTAAGAAGAAGGGGTGTCAAATTTTTGTTGTGAAAATGGAAAAATTGGAAGAGTGCAATGAGTTCATCTCTCAAGATGATGTAGTGTACTACGGACCCCAATATCTCTAGGAAGCCAAGGAAGGTGAGATGGGGGAATCAGGAAAATTGGATATGGAAAAATATCCTATCTTAAGAGACTTTGTGGATGTATTCCTAGATGAACTACTTGGGTTACCTCCCAAAAGAGTATTTGATTTCTCCATCGATATTATTTTAGGGGTAGAGCCTATATCAAAAGTTTCATATAGGATGACCATGATAGAGTTAATGGAGCTAAAAGCTCAATTGGAGGAGTTTCTATCCAAAGGATTGATCAAACCCAATGTTTCACGCTAGGGAGTGCCAATGATCTTTGTGAAGGATGGTACACTACGCTTGTGCGTAGATTATCATTTACTAAATAATGCAACAATAAAGAACAAGTATCCACTTCAATGTATCAATGATATTTTTGATCAGATGTGAGGAGTGGTGGTGTTTTCAAAAATTGATCTACGATCAAGATATCATCAACTGAGGATCAAGGATGAAGACATATTTAAAACAACCTTTAGGACTAGGTATGGTCATTATGAGTTCATAGTCCTACCTTTTGGACTAATGAATGCACCTGCAACATTCATGAACTTGATTAATAATGTATTTAGGGATTGCCTAGATAAGTTTGTGTTGGTCTTCTTGGATGACATTCTTATCTACTCCAAGAATGAAGAAGAGCACTCCAACATCTAGGGATTGTTCTCCAACGTCTAAGAGAGCATAAGCTTTATGGAAAATTTTGAAAATGTACCTTCTTTCAAAAAGAGGTGTAGTATCTAGCTCATGTGATTTCAGTTGATAGGATTGTAGTTGATCTATCAAAAGTTAAGGCAATACTTGAATGACCAATACCAAAGAATGTGCCAAGAGTTCAAAGCTTCGTGCATTTGGCAAGATAATATCAAAAGTTTGTAGCAAAATTTTCCAAAATAGCTTTTCCCATCACTTCTTTTTAGAGAAAAGGGAAGAATTTTGAATGGTTAGAAAAATGTCAAGTGACATTTGACCAACTTAAGGAAAAGTTAACTACAACTCTAATACTAAAAGTACCAGATCCGAAGGGCAATTTTATTATCATCACGAATGCTTCAGGAGAAGGTCTGGGTGGAGTGTTGATGCAGGATGGGTGAGTTATTGCTTATGAATCTAGGAAGTTGAAGCCTTACGAGAAAAAATATGCTTTGCATGATTTGGAATTGGTAGCAGTTGTCCATGCATTATAGATGTGGAGGCACTATTTGTTGGGGAAACCTTTTGAACTGAAGACTGATCACCACAGTTTGAAGAATTTGTTTACCCAACCAAACTTGAATGCACGACGAAGGAGATGGATAGAATTGATATCAGATTATGATTTTAATATCATCTATATCAATGGCAAAGAAAATTGAGTTGCAAACACCCTAAGCCGTAGGAGGCATATCTCATCGATGATATCGATTCAAATTGATTTCAAGAGTCAGGTGTTCCAAAACTTCAAGGGTGATGAGTACTATGAGGAAGTCAAGCAAGCACTCTTGGATAATTCATAAGATCTAAGGTATGAAGGATTTCACTTTGAACCTGATGGTTTGTTAAGGTTTAAGGGAAGAATCTATATACCCGACTCTGAGGAATTAAGGGATATAGTGTGGAAAGAAGTTCATAACACACCTTATTCTGGACATCTTAGAGTAACTAAGTTGTTGGTTGATGTAAATCCATTATATTTTTGGAAAGGAATGAAAAGGGATGTTACAATATTTGTAGCAAGTTGCTTAGAATGTTAGAGGGTTAAGGTAGAGCATCATCACCCTACAGGACTTGTGTATCCTCATGAATTTTCAGAAAGGAAATGACAAGTCATAAGCATGGATTTTGTGCAAGGTATTCCAATGTCTAGGAATAAGCATAATTATATTCTAGTAGTGGTAGATAAGCTTATAAAGGTGGCACATTTTGTTACAAGGCGTCTAACAAATGGAGCTCCTGTTATAGCTCAAAATTTTATGCAAGAGGTGTTTATATTACATGGAGTTCCTGAAAAGATTATTTCTAGCAGAGATGCTCGTGTAACATCTAGGTTTTGGAAAACCGTATTTTCTTCAATTGGGACATGGTTGAACATAAGTTTGACATATCATCTAGAAACTGATGGTCAAACTAAAAGGGTGAACTAAGTGCTAGAAGATCTACTAAGAATGTATTACATGGATCAACAATACAAGTGGGAAGATTATTTACCCTTGGTGTAATTTGCGCATAACAATTCTTATCATTCCATAATTAATATGGCTTTGTTTAAATCATTGTATTGTAGGAAGTGTTGAACTCCTATAAGTTGAGATAAGCTAGAAGATAAGATAAACTTTGGGCTAGAAATGCTATCAGAAATGGAGGAGCAAGTTAGTATAATTAAGAAAAGGTTAGCGAAATCTAATCATAGGCAGAAGAGTTATGCAAATTCTAAATGGGTACCAAGACATTTCTTGGTAGGGGAAAAGGTTTTTCTCAAAGTGAAGCCTCACAAGAGTTCTTTAAAGTTTGGGAAGTCATGAAAACTGGCTCCATGTTATGTAGGTCATTTTAAGATTCTCGAAGAAGTTAACCCTGTTGCTTATTGAATTGCTTTACCACTAGCTCTTGCTAGGATGCACAATTTCTTTCATGTGTCATACCTTAAGAAGTACATGCCATGAGATAATCATGTTATTGATTGGAATGATTTACAAGTACAGGACTAGGAGTGGTAACAATGGAGCCTCTCAGAGTGCTTAGAACATGTAGGCTTCACCTACATAACAAAGAGGTTCGACAATGCAAGGTCTAGTGGGATCAGCATGTAGAAGATTCTGCCACTTGGGGAGACTATGCTGAGATGAAGCAAAAGTTTCCTCATGTTTTGCTAGACTTTGAAATTTATTAAAAATAATCTTTATTATACTTTATGTTGTATTTTTTATGTTTGATACTTAAAATTATCGGGGATGATGATTCATAAGGGGGGATATGTTACACCCCATTGTGAGATTACCAATTACTATTACTTTTATGAGTTAAAATGTTAATAGATGAATATGTTTTTTTGTATATATATATATGGAATGAAAAAAATGAATGTGCAATGTAATATGAATGCTTCAATGCTTTGATGATGAAAATGGTATATTATGTATATGAATGTTATGTTATTGATTAACTTCTTTTGTGATGCACTAAGTTGGATGCAGGAAAGAATCGAGCCTTCCAGTAAGAGAGAGGGAGTATCACCTAGGAGAGGATTTTGGTATGGTAATCCTAATGTATCTAGAATTGAGATATTACACACTCACATCCTAGTTAGTCAAGTTAAGTCAAGTCGGTTCAAGATTTGGTAAGTAAACCCTTGTTCGTAGTTTTTAGATAATTGGGAATGTTTGTTTATTGGTCTTTAATTTCTTTTGGTTGTTTCTTTGGTTTGAATTAAAGTGACTGAATCTCTATATTGGGTATATTTTCTTCTTCTTGCATTATATATATATATATGTTAATCAATACGTATATAGATTAAATGTATATATGTATATGTGCGATAACTCATTTATATGAGCATATACATGTATACACACATGCAGGTAAAAATACTTACATATGCGCATTTACGAATACCCTATATACATGGGAAATCGATTGGACACACACATATATATACACACACTTGGTATATATACTTATTGATAAATACATATGTTATTATTATTAGATGTTAAATAATGATATATGTATATATGTACTTATTTGATAATATATACATACATACATACACATGTATTAATATACATATATACATTTGATATATATGTGTATATGATTAGCAATTAAATGGTTTTAATATATACATTAATACATATACATATATATTATAATGATTAAGCATTATAATACATATATGTGTGGTTATATATATTGAATAATATGAATCAATACCAACACATATGTAATGCGAGGTAAGTGAATGATTTAACACTTATATAAAGCGAACAACTTAAACATAACATATACTAAATACTACACATACATTCATATATGTGATAGAGTGATTATTGTTATGAAAGGCATTTAATAAGTTATATGATACGCCTATTTTCTGCGCCATGTAAAAGTAAAGAGATGAATTTAAATATCAAAGTTGTTGAGTATTTGGAAAGCCACACACAAATTGATAAAAGCGTTGGACTTGGTCAAAGCCACACTAAGGCATAAGGTAAAAAGAGTTTGTATTGTGTTTGACTAGAAACCATTAATATAGGCACTATGAATAGAATGTAGCAAGCAACAAAATCCACGATGGAAGTAGAAAGCCTATAGGAAACCATTGCCATGTTTTGACTTAGTAAAATAACCATTCCTGGAAATTTTGGGAGGCGAATCAACTATGTTTGAGTAATTGAGTATTCTGGGACTATATATGTGTTTGTATTTTGACTCTTTTAGCAGCCACATTTTACTCAATCATGCTTAGTTAAACTAATTAGAAGAGAAGTTGATTTTGGATTTATGTTTTCAGTTTAGAGGGGGAAAAAGGAAGGAAGAAGGTGGTGATTGGAGAAGCTAAACTGTAGCATTAAGTTTCTCAATGTTTAGTATAAATAGAGGGAAGCCTCTTAGTCTTTGGCATTCATTCTTTTGGAACTCATTTGTTCCTATTCTGATGTAGTTTTTCTATGCAAAGCATTGTTGAGTGCAAGTACTGAGAAGTGAGAGATTTCTTGAGTATATGTGAGTTATTTGTTGAGATTTTTGAGTGTGGGAAAGAGGCTATACGTGGAGTTAAGCTGAAAGTAGGAGTAGAAAGCAGAGTCTTGAGATTAATCTTTAAGGGAAACTTCTTATTTGGAAGTGAATTATCCAAGCATGCTAGTCTATCTTATTTGTTCTCTTCTATTTTGAATGTCATGTGTTTGCAAGTGGTTGAGGAATTGGTGATTGCATTATACATTGAAATCTTGTTTATATGTTGAATATGAAATATTATTAGATTATTATACATATATTTATTATGTAGGAGAATGAGATTGTATTTATGAAGATAATGTATTATTATTATATCTAAGATATAAAAGACCAAATGTATGGTATGAATTATAATGTTGATATAGAAGTACCATGTTCAAAATGTCTATTTGTGATGTAATGTAAACTTGTATATGAAATGGGGTTTGTTCTTGGGATTAGGATAAACAAAGGTTGGGAGTGAGTTGGTTGGTTAATTAGATCACTTGAATGTACACAACTTTTTGGGTTGGAATAAATTCATGTTAAAACTCGTCAAGAGTCATCATGGTCATGCTATTTACCAAATCAAGCAAAGAGGGTGGGTGGACATATGACATCCACTTCATATAAGCGAGACACCACTTCTTAGAAAGTGAGTTTGATATAATTATCAAATCTTTGGCCAAAGTAGTGTAAGTTGCCACTGATTACATTTGTCAGTTCATTGCAAGCTAGGTTTGCATAAATAGGCTGGGAATGTAATCCATGTAAGCATGAATCCACTGTATGGTAGATCTAGTTATATAGGCCACAACACCATGCTCAGGTAGGCTATTATTATGAGGGTTACTAGACCAATCTCTTTGTTGAAGGGAGGGCCATCTTACCCATTAGGTAGATATGTGGAGGACCACAATTAGTCCATGGTTGGAGGAAAAACACTTGGGTGATACTCTCGCTCATGCAATCAACAACCGATATTTGAGGATGCATGCCCAGGAAGGGACATATGGACCATTTGTACTATGTTTCATTGAGCTCTTGAAAGCTATGTATATAATCGTGATCTTGTATCTTTATGGAAAATATATTTGGAAAATGAAATCATTACTTGGGCTTATGTAATGTTTCTTTAATAATGTAATGGAAATATGAAATGGGTTTATTTCAAATATGCATCTTTGATTTTGAAATGGAAATTTTTTATTGCTATGGGTTGGTAAACATAAACTGTTCACATGTGGGATAAAACTTAGGTGAAAATAGTAGGTAAAACATCGGGCTTGTTACACAATTGTTATATGACCGAAAAGTTAGTGGATGCTAGTGCATCATGTGGATAGTTGGAATTATGGAAAAATACAAGGCATGATCAAATAACAAATGAGAAAATCTTCCAAGCATGAGAGATGCAAATAAAAATTTGTTATTTCCTCAAAAAGAAAAAACTTACAAGATTGTTGAATTGAGTAGAGTTTAATATTACAATGAAGGAGAATGCTTATAAGAAGAAAACCTAAATGAGAAAGGGGTCAGATCATGACAAATGTCATCATCCTATGTAATGAGACATAATGATCTAATAATAGCTCTTGATATAATAAAAGGAAAAACACTCCTAAGTTTAGCTTAAGTGCATAAAGTGAAATTAGCCTAATAATTAATTAAATATTAATTAATTACTAATAAATGATTACTCTAATACCCCCCATAAGTGAAAATTAGGGAGTAGCTAAACAATTCTAAAAGTGAATGCATAAAAAAAAAGATGGGTCCCAACAACTAGGCTTGATAAGGTACACATGTACAAACAATCTCTCACAAATGGAGAAAAGGATAAAAACCCCTATGGAAGAAGACTCCTCTCTAAAAGAGATAAATATAGGATGAAGAACTAAGAAGCCTCCAAAACAATGTACCACAAAAAAAAGGAACATGAAGAACATCACTGAAGCACAAAGAAGTTGCAAACAACTATTGAATGATGATTGCTATAGTGCTAAAATGAAGAACCTCCTCTGAAATGGATGATGATCAAGATCGAGAAGAAAAAAATCTGCATGAGTGCCCCCAACAAAACTACTAAAATAATGATCGACTGACAAACAAAGACAAACATGTGGTAATAAAAGATACAAATACCAATAGGCTAAAGAACTGATCAAGTGAAAATAGAAGGTTGTCTCCAAAAATAGGAATGCAAGAGTGTTTATATGGTAAGTAGTCCATCTCACCAAAATACATGGGTAACCAATCATTGCACTCGCCTAGTACATAAGAACAAAACTTGATACATAACTCACTCCAAAATGAGACTAAGGAAGCATTAGCACCAATAGTAGGAACCTCCCCATAATACTAACAAGGGAGAGGCAAGACAAGTCCAATGAAATGATGTGTCACCATGTAGTGCATGAAGGAGTAGAAGTGACATCTAAACGTGCACATGAATGTACCTACAATTGACAAAGGGTGTGTATACCAAGGAACATACACATTATCGGGGATAACTTTAAGAATCCCCCTTCAGAGAAGGTGCAAAATCCTAGTGAATCTTGTATACTTCTCGATAAAAATCTTAATTTCATTGGAATTTTTTTTCATTTTTCAGGAAAAAAATTCTCAATTGGCGAATCTTTTGTGATCGCTAGAAGTCTATGGAGAATCTAGGCAAATTGCAATTTTTAAAAAACCAATAAAATATTTTTATTGGCGATTAAAACCTATTTTCAAACCAATAAAATATTTCCATTGGCGAATTAAACATGTTTTCAAACCAACAAGATATTTCTATTGGCGAATTAAAGATGTGCTCAAACAAATAAAATATTTTTGTTGGCGATTAAAAAATGTTTTCAAACCAAAAAAGTTATTTTCATTGGCGAATTAAACCTTTTTTCAAATGAATAAAAAAAAACCATTGGAAAATTAAACATAATCTCAAACCAATAAAAAAATTCATTGGCAAAATAAATCGGTATGCCAATAATAAATCATAGCGTGGGTGGCAAAAATATCAAATGCTACATATTGTTCTATTTCGGGACAAATTTTCCACACATCCAAATTCCTTCATAAATTGTTCAGAATGGGGACAAGTGTCAACATATTCATTATGTCTGAAGCCAGATGTCAATGCAAATCAATATAACCCACGACCATTCGATGAATTTTTGATGGATGATTGTAGTTGCATTCCAAAAGGAAATGTCTAAAGCAATAGACTTGCAAATTCAAACCTCTAGAATAACACTACAACCATTAGATTTCCAAAAATCAATTGTTGACGTTTTATTACTTATTAAATCACTTAAAGTCATGACAACCAAAATAATATTTTATTATTGATTGGCTGTCAACAATTGAAGGTCGCTTAAGTTATGACTCAAGCCTTTGGAGTCATCATGGTGACTAGCCCCTCAATCTAGGCGATTACCAATTTCGTGGAGTATCAAAGTTAGGTGACAAATATTTGCTCACGAAAAATCAACGGTTGAGATCGGCGATTAACGATCGAGTGACTCTCACACGCTCGCACTGTTAAGAAGGTGATGTCATCTGTTTTCTATGATAATGTGGGATTGTGATATCTGTCCTTGGTTCATTTTCAATAAATGTCATACCTCCAACACATATCGCTCTATCAAAGGGACCCTTAATTATCTCTCGTCGATATATGTCTTTCCTCCCGATATATGTATTTTCTGTTTGTCCAATTTTCAAAGGGACTCAAGAAACTATCTCTTCGACATTTCATTGTCACTTCAACATACTTACAAGCTTGTCAAATTGATACTTTCAAAGTTGGGGCTGTGAATGTTATTGTTTTAATGCACATCGTCCATCAAAGGGACTCCAAAATATTTTCTCCCGACACTTTATTGTGTCCTCGATGATGTCTTGTCGGATTATCGAAGGGACCATGAAATAACTCTCTTCGACATAGTTTATTCTCCCCGACTTGAGCTATTTTATACTTTTGATTCAATAAGTATGAGCCCGCTAGAACAATGATTGTGGGAAATAAGGTATTAAGCGATATGTTTTTAATGGGACAATGGTAAGATGTGTTTTATTATTGGCTTAGGGTTAAAAAAATTCGGGGGTAAGCTTATGCATATTTTGATAATTAGCTTAGGTGCTTATGCATTACTTAGGAATATATGATGATTTTTGGATTTGTATGGGATTTTTAGTGTCATTCATACCTAAAAATTCCAGTCGTTGATCCTGCAGTGAGATGGCTCGTTGAATGGCTTAGATTGAGTCAAACTAATTTGAAAATCTGACCATAGATGACTGTTATTGTTGACCGATCATATTATGCCATGTGGATCTTTTTCCAAGTCATCTTGCGGGCTCCACTATCCTTAAGACCTTTGAAAATGGCTATGTGTCAGCTCCCCGCTTCCCCTTTGGGATTAACCCGTGCACATCTTATGGCAACGAGGTGGCGAGGAGTAGCCTAGATTAAATCTAGCACCCTCAGCTTGCATGCTCTTTACCTTTCAAACCATTCACCTTAGTGCATATCCTTCGGATCTGATGAATGACCGGGATTATAACATCTCATCCTTCAATTAACCATGTGCTCAAATAACTCTTTAGTAGCTCGAGAGTTAATGCTCCATAATACTTATGTCAAAATATTTATTTCCCATCCCATTATAGTTCCTTTGACGACTTGGATTGCACCACATGGTGCCTCCCCGCTTCCCCATTAAGAGACAAGAGATGTTTGTGGGTCCCACGTGGGCTAGTGGGGAATGGTCAGGATCAACCCAAGACATGTCATCACCATTGTTGATCAGTTAAAACCTAGCGCTCAATGCCTTTACATGCTAATGGGTCTCGTTCGAAAGAAAGGACACACGTCACTCGCCCACTAGCCCAATGGAAATTTTTAATGAATATTAAAACATAACGGGGAAGTGGGGAACGATCAAGATCAAATCAAATGATCCAATCACCAGCATTAAAATTTTCAAAGCTACACGTGAAAAATGTTAGTAACTTGAAAGGGGGGGCTCAACTAGGTCAACGAGAGATGGGGGACATAAAATTATGGCCAATACTTTAGACCAACAACAGAATATTAAACCCCCTTTAAACATTGATGCATAATATTTCCCAGCGATCAAAAGACTGACAAGACTAGGTGAAGGGGCCGGTAAACTAAACTAGCTCAATGACATAAGTTTAAACTAATATGATCGAGAACCAGCGGTAACAAGTCAACATGAAAATAAGAAATAGAGGTAAAGGCTAGGGTTGTTTGAATAAATGGAGGATAAACCCTAAACCCTAGACCTAAAACCCCCACCAACAAACCAAGTAAGATCACAAAGGCATCCAAACACAGTTTCAAATCAATGGAACGTACATTTTTTTTTAAGGTTCCATCAAGTGTCTCACACCCTCTTAATGATTAGCCCTCCCCTGTAATCTGTAGATGGTTCTACAACTGGAGGTTTCTTTGTGTTTGGGGCTAGGGCCTAAATTGCCAGTGTATCCCACTGCTCACTAAAAGGAGAACCTTGCAAAGCAATTGTTGCCTCTTCTTCTATGGAGTAGAGCAACCTGACACATCTCCTCACTGTATCAAAATTTTAATGATTGACAAGTGGCAGAGTTGATAATGTAACTCCATCTTGATTTGATGGATCAAAAGCATTTCCATATCTAAAGTAAGACTATATGGTAACTCTATGTTTTGGGCATTTTGATGGCCTCCCAGTCCCTTCACCACCCTGAGGAGTCTTACCCTTGTTGCACTTGTTGCTCAACATATTGATCTCTCACTTTGAATAAAAGCTGGAAAAAATGTCTTCTTGTTTAAGAAGGACAAAGAATATAGATCCCATTCCCTACTCCATATCATCTTTAAGATTGAAAAAATAATGGAAAAGAGATAAATAAATCTTATAACACTATGAAGAAATGATCACTCACCTTTAAGTTTAGGTTTTCATTGACTTGCTATTTGTTAATGTAGGAATGCTTGTGTTGTAAGTTTGTAACTTACCTACGATCAACTTCAAGGTTCCAAGTCCAACTTTTGAATTGATAGCTCACAAGTTTAGAACTGAACAAAATGTGTAAGAATAAATGATAGTTTCGATTGTATTTATATCAATCCATATTTGGCGAATTCCGTGAGATTTTTAAATGGTATATTAAAAATTTGGTGAATCCCACGTTATTATACAATGATACGTTATAATTTTCAAGGCGATTATGGCCCTACGATTAGCATGGAGGTGTCACAACAATTGGTGAAATGTGTCCTCAAATGATTATTTTTTAATGTTATTGGCAAAATGAGTCCTCATAAGCAACTATTTGTAAATTTTAATTGGCAAAATGGGTCCTCACAAGCAACTATTTATAAATTTTAATTGGTGAAATGGGTCCTGATACACAATGTTGTTTTAATAGTATTAGAAAATATGTAGGTGATTTATTACATGCTTCTGAGATTATAGGCAAAAATATTAATCAATCCATTTGAAACGTGTAGTTTGTTATGGTGAATTAATTACTTAAATATGCCTTATAAAATAAATTGTTGGTGAATGGACATGCATTGGATCGATAATTCATAAAATTCGGGTGATTTGGCCACCCTGTTGGGTGTGATTAATTCACCAATTTTGACTTGGTCGATATCTAATATTCACCGATTGTTGAAGGTTCACCACTAAAGTTTTCCCTGCACATGAGGCAAGAATCGCTAAGATTCGATGCTATTATGGATGGAACATTCACTTGACAAAAGGTTTATTGGAAAAAAAGATACTGCACAACCCCCCATGGCACTTTATAATGTAGCGTGAGTACAAAAAATACACAACAAGATGTATGAAATCCCCAAAAGAGATACACCAACATGGCACTTTATCTCAGTGCGTCTACAAAAAGAGAAAGTGCTTACAAAAGATATCTATAATTCTCAAATAGGACAAAATGTTGGAAATACATGTAGAATAGTAAAAAATAAGTCATCCCACACAAACAAAGAGTTTCCAGGAGCTAAAACGTCTAAGTAATTCACTAGAATGTGAAAACACAAAAAAATGAATAAAATGTACTTAGAAAAAATCTTGGAAAAATGTATGGATAGTTGTGAAGAGATTTGAAAGACCTTTTTAACATTACAAGAATTATGAAAAGCGAGAAACTAGTAAAAGGTCATGAGCTCAAGAATGAAAATAACACATCTAACTTTGAAAGGATATAAAATGCACTAGTAGAAAAAATAGAGAAAAATACCTACACCTTTGGATAGTGCTCGGTACAAGCTTTCCAACGATATCTTGTTTGCCTGATTTCGATACTTGAGAAAAAAGATATGGTGATTTTCCTAATCTTATGAAAATTACAAAAAAAAATTGCCCCCCTAGGGTTGTGCATTAGTCACCCATATGACCCTGGGCTCCTGGTGGATTTTTAAGGAAATTCTTGCACACCCACTGCTGGCAGAGCGGTGGACGAGTGGTGGGGTTCAGTTACACCCTTGACAGCTTTGCAAGTGCTAGTGATCGAGTCTCTATCGTTGTGGACTGCAAGACACAATGGTTAGCGACTTCTAGCCTAACCATTAGTGCTATATATACAACATTGTATATTTTTTATGTTTTTTTTGAAAAAATCCATATGTACGACTTGTATAGGGGCCACACGATCCCTATATAAAAAATTGCTTCATAAGCTCTCGTCGACGAATATGAGAAAATTTATAATCAAATTTGTCTATTTAGCCTCCTGAACACAATGACGAGGTCCATTTTACTCCAACATGCACCAAAAAATGTGCAAGTCCAAAACCTACAAAAAACATGAAGATTCTAAACTCGATGCTTTTGTAACCCTTGTTGAAGAAAACAATCAAAATTCGAGAAGGGGTTTGCTGAATCCATGCTCTGATACCATGTTGGAATTGTGAAAACACACATAGGACAAGATTAAACAACAAATGAAAACAACTTCCATGCATGAGAGCTGTAAATAAAGATTTGCTATTTCCTAAAAAAAAGCTTACAAGATTGTTGAGTTGAATACAATTTAATAATATAATGAAAGATAATGCTTATAATAGAAAACCCTAAATGAGAAAGTGTCATCATCCTATGTGATGAGACATAATGATTTAATAATAGGTCAATCTAATATAAGAAAAAAAACTCTTAAGTTTAGCTTAAGTCCATAAAATGAAATTAGCCTAATAATTAATTAAATGTTAATTAATTATTAGCTAATGAATGATTCCTCTAACATGGATGTCTGCATAGTGTGTTAGTATCCAATTAGAAGAAGGCGTCTAAGAAGTTGATATGTTAATGTAACAACCACCCTTGATTTCTTTTGGAATTGTTTGTTGATTGTGATGTTTTGCTGATGTGTTTTGGTTTGTCTTTGTTTCACATGTTTTTATCGATGCATTGCATACATTGGAAATATTGCATAGAAAGGAAAATACCAAGAAATAACATTGATTTTCACATTTTATTATAACACAACATATTGGAAAATGATTATAAATAAAATTAGACTTAATGCAAGATGTTTCAGACCTAGCAATAATGGTTATCAAACCTAATAATAGTCTCTCATGGGAAATAAATTACATACAACTCCTTGTGAGATTCACTAAATGATTAAACTATCAATCCACAACACTCTCCTTTATTCGGGCCAACAAATACATATAAAACAACACCACAAACTAGCTGTAGCAAACCCAAAAAGTTGTTGTCCAACTGAGAATTGCCTAAAAATGCTAACCCAAAAATGTACGACCCTTATGAGGGGTGACCAACTCCCAAAAATCAAGACTTCAACTATAAATTCAAACTGATGCTTGAAATGGGGTGTAAAAACAAGTGGAATCTAACAAATCAATTCCTAGAATGATTGGCCAAGCATGCATGAACTTACAAGTGGATTTCACCTTCAACCACTATCAAAAAAAGAGTTTCCAAAATTTTGGAAATGTAAATCAAACCTCAAAAATATCTCCTAAACACCTTCAAACACCTCCAAAATGAAGCCAAGGCTCAAGCACACCAAACCTTCAAACCCACATCAAAAAACCAAGAAGATATTCATTATTCCACCTCCAAAATGATTGAAATCAGAACTTTGTTATCACCTAATGTGATCCCTGAAGTATAATAACTCCTACTTGGCTAGGGTGGATCTTTCACCACCGAAACTAGCTCCAAATGGTGAGGGTTTTCATCCTCAACGTGCAACAATAGAACCTTGGAAGCATTCCAACAACACCTTGTTATGTTGCCAAATGATAGATACCCAAATGAGAGTCAAAATGTTGCTTTATAAAAGTGAGAGGGAAATTAGGGCAACTTAATTTGAAATATTTTCCCTCCAAAACACCCACGCTCCCCTCATGAGCCTTTTTATTTTATTTAAAGATCCTTATATCTCCCCAGGGTGGCATCCACCTTTTGAGGCTTAATATTTGTCCTTTTTTAAAAACAACTTTAATCAATTAGGCGTGACAAGGTACTTTTTGATGACCCCAAGACCCTCACTTAGGTTATAAAGTGACTTTATAAAAATAACTTAAGTGACAAAAAAATACAAACATTAATTTAATTAACATTAGACTCGCCAACACCCAATCAGGAAATATAACACTACTGGAGTAACATAGGCCTGGACTAGTTGCCAAAATACACTTACTAAAAATAGCAACTGCTAAAATTAGTAAGTGTTCCCAAACATCAAACTAGCACAATCTGAGACTTACTATAAATAGTAAGTATTAAAAAATGATCATTGCAGAAAATAGAAAGTCTTGCCAAAAAGCATCGAAAACCACCACAGAGCCCAACACTGGCTCAAAGTCCCCTAACCAACTCCACTTAGCCTATAAGAACCTTGGAATAGGCTAATGGAAAGCTCATATTGATCAAGCACATGAAGGGGACATTATAGTTAACAAACTGTAAGATAAATGCAATAGTGACACTTGCAAACATTAAAAAGGGGAAATACATGAAAACACAAAACATGAGTTGGAATTAGGGAGAGAAGGCTAATGCAAGGTTGAATGAGCTAAAAACACTCTAGGGTTATGAACACTAAACTGAGACCAAAATATAACTTGAAACTTATAAGGGTATGCAATTTATGACAATATAGAAGGTCCCATCATCCTCAAGACAAAAACTAGTTTGGATAAGTGTTTGTGTTGAATTCATAATCACAACATCATAGATGTTTTGGTCTAGTGGTAAGGGTTACAACTAAAATATGTCACTTGGGAACCTCTCCACCAACTTCAATAATAATTCCCATAGTTTGACCCTTGAATGCAAGGCTTTTCAAAGGGAGAGGGCATATTAGGACACTTATATCCTAACTTTTATTATGAGAATTATAACATAGTTAATTATTTAATGCAATAAGTTCATAGTAAACACGTATATTTATCCCACATTGTATGTACCTTACAAGTCACTCTTTATGCGGCCTTTATATTAAGGTTACAATGAAATAGAAGACTATCCTAGATTTCATATTATACTAGAGTATTGCTCTCAAGGAAGTTGTCCCCTTGAAGAGACAAATACTAATTATTTATGATAGTTGAATAAAAACATATTTATAATTGTTATTTTGAGCATTGTGTTCATTTTCATATGTTTTACTTTGATTTGATAATATTTTTTAGGTGAGATCTTAACAAGAACTTAGTCCTAGTTAAGCTAATTCCATTAATCTATTGACCAATAAGGTATAAAGCCCACATGGACTCCCTTGTGTTAGATGTTTATCCCTCTTTTCACATAAACCCTATATATTTAGCAAAGTAACAATTACTTTTGTATATGACATTGCACAAATAAATTCTTATTTTCTTAATTTAAAGTGTTTTCCCTCAATATAAAGCTCTCCAATATAATGAACTGATGCAGGAGCATTCAGGTGCACAGATAATCTTGCACAACTAAAAACATTTTAAATTTTAATGTTTATGTTTTGTTTTGATTTTTCTTGTAGGTACAATTTATTGAAATTCTCAACTCTTCCAACATAGTCAAATTTGATGACGGGAATGTGGAAAAATCAATTGTTTAATTGATTCATTTTTAAATTGTTTGAAAGATGTTAAATTGTCAAAAAGGCAAATCCCACATCCAAGCCTGTGAGTGGGGATATTTGAAAAATTGAATTTGCATTTTTGTTGAAAGATTGGAACATAGGGCATTGGGGAAAGTGGAGAGAGTGGGTTGAAGAGTGGGAAGGCAATTTTGAATTGCACATTGAAGGCACATGCTAGGAGAGGAAAACCCATGCTAGGAGAGGAAAACCCATTCTAGGAGAGGAAAACCCATGCCCAAGAAAGAGTAATTGGCATTCAGAAGCTTTAACTGGTAGGAAAGAGAAAATACCACACCCAAGTTGCTTGGGAGCTTTTGGTAGGAAAAGAGATGTAATGAATGTGTGAAAATGGTGATTGTCTTGAGGGAGGGAGAATTTGATGTCAATTGAATTGTGTTGCAGGTGCTTTTTGCTGTTCAAAGAGAGCAATGATATGATTTTGGATTGCTTGTAGGTGTTTTTCAAAGAATATGAAGTTTGCTTGTGTTTGCCTATAGGTTGGTGTTGTTGGATTGGCATAGTTTGGAGAATGTGGAAGCTATTGTAATTCATTGTTGTTGCAAGCATTCTAGAATGAAATAAAATTTCATATTTCTTTGTGTTTCTCCATTTATGTATTTTAAATTTCAAAAGTGAACTTGTTGCAACAATTGACATTCCTCTTGATTCACAATTGTTGAGCTGCACCATTAACTAAATAGACATTGTAAATCCATTTTTAAATATGCTCTAATTACTCTAAAAGCCTCATCTTCCATGTGTTAAATTATTTCTATTCAGTGTTTTACCCCCCCTTTTGAGACTCTTGATTCTCATTGAATTATTGATAGAATTCTATTGGATTTACATTATACACCATTTAATTATCGACATATGTTTATTCACTATTGGTGGGAATCCTCTAAATGTGCACCATGCTTTGGACCAAATTAATTCTACCTTAATTTTCTATAATACTTTAGATTCTTATTATGTACAATA
The DNA here is from genome assembly GCA_007115665.2 of Sequoiadendron giganteum. NCBI lineage: Eukaryota > Viridiplantae > Streptophyta > Pinopsida > Cupressales > Cupressaceae > Sequoiadendron > Sequoiadendron giganteum. The sequence goes on along the minus strand of CM021100.1, from coordinate 145,273,589 downwards.
TCCTTGAAAAGTATTTGACACTTATTGAATTATATATAGATTTTTTCTAAATATACACCATACATAAGACAAACTAAGAATCTCTAATTTAATGGTTTGCTTCTATGTGAAACTTATTATTTGTACAAAACACTAAATAACTTCTATCGTAACTATAATCATTTACTTAACTGTTCGTATATAACATAAAATAAATATACACCCAATCATAGAAACATTACTATTAAAGCCCATCCAATCATATAAAAATTTACTCATAAAAATAATTTGAGAAAAACAGCGACTTAATTGTTTTTTTTAATATACACCAACCAAATTAACTATATAATAAACGAAGCCCCTGCATATGGTGAGGCTTCACACCCAAGAAACCAACCACAACAAAGAAACATAAAAATGCCTGTCATCCCTAGACCCATTGTGCCCACAAGGGCGCAAAGTCAAATAAAGCAATTCAATTCAAAGAAAAGGACCCTACCGAGGCGTATTATTTCCCTTGAGTGCCAATGAGAGAGGAGAAAACCTTTTTATACGCTTTTACATTCATTAAAAAAGTTCTCAAATCTTTTAGTAATACTAAACTCCTAAAAAATTCTTTTGAAATTTTTAAAATTTTACCCTCCTCCGCGATTCGAAACATATACAGAGCATGGACATACTCGGGAGTATATACACCAATTGTTTAACTTTGTACTGGTCTATTATCAGGGCGCCAGTTCGAATCCCCCGAGACGAAAACCCCCGCTAAAAACACACAGCAGGCGACAAAAGGAGTTCCAATTACAGTCAACTCTAAGGAAATGAAAATTTGGGTTTTTGTTGCGTGTAGTGCAGAAAAAATCAGTTTCCCACACTCTCTTCAGCTCTAAGCCACGAATAGCCATCACAAATTCCAACAGAAATAATCATATCAGAACAGTTATAATATATTCTTACTATTTATTTGTTCTTCGTACGGCATTTGGATCCAAATGTTGTGGGTTGAAGCCAGTGGATTGCCCGCTACTCCATCGCCAGATAATGTGGAAATGCTGGGTTGATTTTGTGTTGGATGGAAAGGAATTGTGGCGTGGTATGCTCGGCGGCTGAGATGGAGCAGGGGCGGAGCAAGAGAAGCAAGCATAAACATTGTTTCTGAAGCAAAAAGGAAAGCAGTAAGAAAAAAGAGAGAAGATATAAAAAATCCTAAAGATCTTGTGGTTCGTTTTTTCGGCCGAGATTGGACTGAGCTGTTAAATTTGCAGAATCTGGTGGTTTCTCGGCCGAAATTCGAAGAAAAACTGACTAGTTAATAGTGGTTTGGGCTCAGGGTGAATTTTGACGGGAAACTGATACTTTTACAAAATTGAGGGGGTTCTCCATTGAAATTGGAGTGAAAATTGTTAAATTTTCAACATCCCAGGGCTTCGCGGTTGCAATCCGTAGGAAGCTGGTAAATATACAAAGTATCAGGGTTTCTCGAGCGAAATCAATAGGAAACTGGTAAATTTACAACATCACAGGGTTAGGCGGCCGAAATCGGCAGGAAACTGGTAACTTTTTGACATCTCATGGTCTATCGACCAAAATCTGTAAGTTTACAAAACTTTAGGATTTTCCTGGCCGAAATCGGCAGAAGACTGGTTTATTTGCACAATGTCATGGTTTGTCTGCTTAATTTGGGAGGAAAGTTGTTAAATTTTCAAAGTCTCGGGGTTACTTGGCCGAAATCGGTACGAAACCGATGAAATTACAAATTCTCAGGGTTTCTCATTCGAAATCTGCAAAAAATTGGTAACTTTGCAAAACTCTCAGGTTTGACTATACCAAATCGAGAGGAAACCTCAAAAGTTGTAGAATCTCAGGGTTTCTTGGGGCAAACCCCAGGGGACTGGTGACATCTCAAAATCTGTGTGTTTCTCTTCCGAAATTTGAAGGAATGCTGGTAGAGTTCTAACACTTCAGGTGATCTTGGCCATATCTGGAAGGGAAACTGCAAACTTTTAAAAATTGCAGAGTTTCTTGGCCAAAATAAGAAGCAAGTTTGCTTAAATATTCAAAATCTGAGGGTTTTGTTGGCCGAAATTGAAAGGATATCTGTCGCGTTTTCAAAATCTCAGGGTTCCTGGGCTGAATTCAGACGGAAAAACTCCTAAGTTTATCAAACCTGGGGATTTGAAAGACAAATTTCGGCCAGAAGCTGGCAAATTTATAAAATTTATATGTTTACTGGCCAAAGTTGGAAGGAAAACTTATAAATTTGCAGGGCAGATTTATTTTTTGGGGGTTTTCAAGGGATATATTCAGGGTCGGGCACAACGGGGGCCAAGTTTTCAAAACGGGGTCCGGGGGATGGGGAAATTGGAAACAGCAGTCGCCACAAGCTTATCAGTTTTGTGTCAGGGGTTCACTACATTCGAAACCTCGTTTCAAAGAAGAGGAGGAGGTTGGTTGTGGCGGGATATGATCTAGACATGTCTTATATCACTGATCGAATTCTGGCCATGTCGTTCCCCGCTGAACACATGCGGGCTATGTATAGGAATCCTCTCTGGCAGGTCAAGAGAGTGCTTGATATGCGCCATGCTGGCCATTACAAGGTAAATATTGTCCAAAAGTAACAAAATCTTATCTAGAAAAACTTGTTGAAATGTCTTCCTGTGGGAATCTAGGATCCAAAATTTTATTGTTGTTGTAATGCCTATATGCAGAAGCCTTCGATCCGTATTCTCTTGTTACATTTCATAGATCTTATTAAACTTTTCAAATTCTCATGGTTGGATATATTTAACTTCGAAAAATTTGGGAGTCTCTGTGCAATAACTTTGAATTGACTTAAAAATGAAAAACCTGCATACCCAACTTTCATTATTTTTTTTAGGCAAAAACATGCTCTGTTTAAAGAAAAATTGTCTTCTATTCAACTTTTTTCCTGCTTTTCCTTTTCAATGCACAAAGTGAGAATTTTTGATCCTTTGGATCAAATTCATTTTCCCTTTTCCTCTGTCATTTGGAAGCACTTATGCTTTTCTTAAAACGTGGATTCTATTCTTGTCAAATCTGACAGATTAGACATTTATAGGACGAACTTTCATGGCTCTATTTAATGTCCTGTTAAATCCTTTTGTCACAGCAGTTTCAGAAAATAAAAATGAGGTTCTGCACAGTAATTAATTATTTCTGGTAAGAGATTTGGATTCCATGTTTGTTTTTATGAATCTTCATTTTTTTAGCAAAAAGTGAAAATCCTTGATCCTCGGCCAAATTTAGTCTCCCCTCATTGTTTTGAAAAATCACTCTTTTTAAAAATGTGGGTTCAGGATGAACTTTCAAGGCTCTATTTAATGTCCTGCAAAATCCTTTTGTCACAGCAGTTTCAGAAAATAAAAATGAGGTTCTGCGCAGTAATTAATTATTTCTGGTAAGAGATTTGGATTGCATGTTCTTTTTTTTTTCAATTTTCATTTTTTTAGCATAAAGTGAAAATCCTTGATCCTGGCTAAATTTAGTTTCCCCTTGTTGTGTGGAAAAATTCACTCTTTTTAAAAATGTGGGTTTGGTTCTCGTTAAATTTGGGATTGCTAGGCATTTGTAGGACATTGTTTAATGGCTCTGTTTAATGTGTTGCTAAATCCTTTTGTCGCAGCAGTTTCAAAAAAATCCAAAGTTCTGCGCAGAAACTAAAGCTTTTGGTAAGAGGTTTGGAGTTTGTTTGTTTCTTCACAATATTGAATATTTGGGTCGTAGCTATGTTCCACCAAGTTTCCGGTACAGGGGGATGGCGGAACGTGTTTCAGGGACGGCATTTTTTTAGGGGATTTTTAGGGACGGGGGGACGGCTATATATATATATATATATATATTAAAAATATAGGGAAATTTTAGATATTCATATGAGTAATGATAATCATAACAATGAACATTGATAAAGGTGCAAATGTAATCACCAATCATATTGACATATACATTTTAGAGTCGAACAAATTAATACTACAACTACTTAATTGCTTTCCATAATTCATGTCAAACAATTAATGTGCATATGATATAAAATTTTAAAAATAAAATGCCCAAAGGCTACAAGTTTGCACTACAAATGTCAAAATGACAAAGTCACAAATGTCCAAACCATAGTAATAGAAAGTATGATGACTGCCTCTACTTGACATTTGCCAACATTGCATCAAAAGCAGACTTAGAGTCTGAGTTACTGCCAATTTTTCTCTTGCTCACTTGCCTCTTAGCTGCAATTTTTTTTTTGGAATTTAAAAATTAACTCAAATGGCTTTGAAAGCAAGTTTTATGTTTCATTTTAAGCTTGGGAGGGTGTGGGGTCCACTTAGAAACAATAAAAAAATAAGCATTTATAACTTCAAAGTTTTTTTCTTTGTAAAAACTTGCTGGAAAAAAGGGGACGGCTGGCTGTCCCCGGGACGGTTAGGGGACGCCTGGGCATCCCCTGTCCCCTAACCGTCCAGGGGACGGCGGGTCGTCCCTGAGATGTCCACGCCAATCGGGGACGTTTCGAAAAAAAGGGAACCTTTTGGGGACGCGTCCCCTTGTTTCCTTGGGTCGTAGCTCTGGTTTGAGGTAAAATAGTAACTTCTTGTCATTCCTATATCCAGAACAATTTCAGGAAGAAGAGCTTTTAAATTTTTTACCCAATAATTGGAGAAGCATTTTTTTTTCCAGATTCTCTATTGAGCAGCTTGAATTGTATCTGGCTATTCAAGGTAGCTTTGATGGATTTAAGCAGAGAATTAATCCCGAGAATATAGATTTCTTGCACCTGAATTGGAGAATAATTACTTCTGTTTGTCAGGAATTTTTAGATTTAGCAGCTTGAGAACTTTATGTTTTAGGTATTTCAAGTTAGTTTGATGCTATTTTTCAGAGAATTTTTTCTGGGAATAGAGAATATTTTGCACCAAAATTGGGGACACATCTATCGTTCATCTTGAATTCTGGATTTGTTAGGTTGAGTTCTGTTTAGCTACTTGAAGTTAGTTGTAATTTTCTTTTCGTAGAAAATTCCTTCTGTTAATAATTATTTTTGGCACGAGAATCAGAAAAATGTTTTATATATGTGTCAGTAAATTTGGATTTAAAATTTTAATGGCTTATTTCTTTTTAGTTATATGAAATTAGCTTGGATGTTTTTTACCGATATTTCCCTTGTGTTTTTTGTCAGGGGTCTTAGGTTTAGTAGCTTCAATTCTGCCTAGCTCTTTGAAGCTACCTTTTATCTTTTTTCGTAGAGGGTTCTCATTGTGAATAATTATTTTTTGGTCTGCATTTGGATGTCCATTTACTCTATTCGTTAAGAATTTTGGATCAAGTGGGTTTAGTTTTATTCAGCTATTTGAAATTAGCTTTGACAGATTTTTGCTGATTTTCCTCAGTTAATAACTTAATAGTGTTTTTTTGCAGCATAGTTAAAAAAAACTTTAATTGTACTTTTTCATGATTTGGGATTTACTATCATGTGTTCTGCTGAGCTCTTCATATCAAACTTAGCTATTTACAGAGAAATTTGCTTTCTATAGGTTCTTCTCCTGAATGTGATTTGTAGGTTTGTAAGGAGAGACGACTTTCTTTAGAAACATATAATTTGTCCTCTTTGTTTGTCACTTAATGAAGATGTTCATATGTCGAAATGATAAATTTTCTCAAAATGCCTATGGGCCCAATTCAATTTTCCCGCAGCCTTGTCTTGTTTGTATAAAGTGTATGACAGACCTGGATTGTTTCTGATCAAGCAACAGTTAAATTGTTTTATAATAAAGAAGAAAAAATACATTAACTAAGAGAGTCAATGTATTTTTATTGCCTGTTTTCTTAAGGAGTCATGTATTGAATATTTTGTAAAACCATCTGCTTTCAGATTCAAACCTTTAAGAGCTTAGGAAGTAGATTTGAATTATTCTGTAGTCAGGAATTCGATGTAGAGTGTGACTGTAATGCACAAAACATTTTTGAAGATTTGAGAACTAAGCTTTTCTTTTCATACTGTTCCCTAGCAATTTTGGAACTAGCTGACTGGTTCAGAATTATTTGCCGCAGCCAGTTGGCAATTTTATCAGGTTTCTGATCTCTTCCTCTTCTTATCTTGTATTTCTCCTTATGCTAGCATTTGTATTCGTTGTATTCTTACTATGCCGGGGGTTGTAGGAACTAGATTTGCCGGCAGCTTTGATATGCAAGGCAAGGCTTTTCCAACATTTTAAATTTTCTGAAAAGAAAGAAAAATTGTAGGAAGAAATTAAATAGTCAAAGCTTTGAAAAGTATATGCAGTGTTGACATAATTAGAGGGTTGGGTGGGTGTGTGAGCAGAAGGAGTAGCTGGAGGCAGGGGGACACAGCTAAGGGGTGTAAACCTGTATCAGTAAAATTCTGAAATCCTAAACCTTATGAACCAAAACAAACGATCATGTGAGGGAAGAAAGCCTAAACAAGGAGCTGATAAAGTTTGGAGATTAACACTGTTAATTGGTGCTATCACACATCTATAGCAAGGTTTGGGCATGAAGAATTAATGGGAGCATTCTCACTACCACAAGAGGGCAAATGGAAATCACAGTGGAATGTCTAGAATTGAGTGCACCCAGATTGAAAATCCTAGGAAGAAGCTTGTGCACTCCCTTTGGAGCTTGTCCTAACACTCAATATAGATGAACCATAGGTAGAGAAAAAAGCTAGTAATGTGCACCCGCCTTTGTAATCAGTGCCCTGGGTAATGGGGGACCAGGAGGCCCTTCATACCAAGAATATCTAATCCATGTTGCCTAGATTGCGTGAGAGGGCTGTTGCACCCTAGGGTAAGGAAGAATTTTTGCAAGAATCATTAAAGATGGGAACTTGTAGCTTGAGGAAAGATGAAGATCTTGTATCTTATTTTCTTTCAACTTAAGATAGGAAGTTTACTCATTGAATTTCATACTAGATTTTGTAGTTTGGATTGTTGGAAGGGAAATATATTGAATTGGAATTCATATAAAATCACTCATAGATCATTTGAATGAATTGTCCTCGTGGAGTGTCATTTGATTGAGGCACTCTGAAATGATGAATCACTCAAATCAATTATGTGCCTAGCTCTCATGGTAGAGCACACGGCAATTCAGCTCTATAGCCATCTCTTATCTAATTTAGAGTCTTTTATGGAACTGCATAAATTCTTGTTGAGGAGAAGTTAAAGCATATCTATAGAAGGAAAAAAGTGTATGAAATATAAATTAATAATAGATTTCAAAGTTTGGGTGCTTTGGAAATTGTGTATTATCCTATTAAACATTTTGCAGAGATCTCAGCTTATAGGCTCCTTTGTTCAAGAGCATAGATTTAGAGGTATGCCTTGTTAGTGGAATTCAACATTGCAACTATAGTGACACATGAGACTTCCTCAGTCCATGAGATAGAGTAAAAGAGCTTCTGGAAAAAATTGTGTTCATTTAAATTTTATCAACATTTCGGATCACACTCCACGATCCTTCAACAGGATAGTTGATGTGTTATTGCCTGCAATAACTATGCTTTGTGGATTACAAATTAATAATATATTAGTATGCTTTATTTAGAACTATTATCTTATCCTTTGGAAGCTGAACTATGTTCATTTAATCTGGAAATTAAAGCAAAGATAACAGCTTGGTAGGTGCCAATAGCGCCAATAGCACTTCTATCTATTGTATTATATGTAAATCAGTACAAATGGGAGGAAGTACTACTTGGAAGACTGCTTCTATGTATTGTATTACATGTAAATAAGTACAAATAGGAGTAAGTAAACTCAAATGGCTGCGTCAATCCTATATTTGATTCACTGTGAATTGCAATTGTGCTTTTAGTGCTTAATACCAGTGTCCAACACTTCTCCATGGCTTCCAAACAACTTCAGTATGCTCCTAGCTTCCTTGTAAGAAGTCATGGCATGGTCTTTCCATGCATTGTGTTGGGTCTCAATCTCTTGATGTCAATTTTTGTTTGAGTCCCTTACCTTTTGCGTGTCTTGATCCTACTTGGCCCTCCATTTATAATTGTTTTGAGAATTCTTAATTGGGCCTCCCTTGGTCAAAATTGCCTATGAGCTATCCACTATTATTACCCATGTGCCTATAATGTGTTGCAGTTGTCAAAATCCCAAAAATGTTCAAGTGTGTGGTTGTAGGTTAAAATATCTAAGTTTGTGTAAAGTGTCAAAGTTACCTTGGCAAGCATGCCTTTTCACCCACTCCCACTTCCCTTTGTTCCTTATCGGGATAGCGACTTCTTCATCATACCATTCACCTGTTCCCCGCTTTCACTCTGCTTTTCCTTCATATTTGTCGGCAAGTCGGACTTCCCTCTCCCTGGGTATCTATCATGAGGTAGTCTCAAACCCTGACTTCCAACATTTTCCACTACATTTTCCTTATCAGAGTTGATCCCCCGAACTTTCCCCTTGCATGCTTTAATGGGTTGACTTCCTCACCGCCCATGAACCTCAACACCCTGACCTAAGGCATGAACCATGAGTCATCCTTAAACCATGAGAATTGTTTATGACTAGGGCTGATGCCATCACAATTTGGATTATGTTTCTCCCTTGCATGTTAGAGGGTTTTTGTGTAGCTTGTAGGGGTAAAGGCAGAAACGGATCGGAAACACAAAATCAATTCGATGGAGATTTGTGGTTGTCTGATATGATTGAATGGTGCTCAAAATTCATTGTTTAATCACCCAGATGCCGATTTGAAAAGATTCACTTGTAGGGATGACCCATATTGCATTTAATATGGTGGTTAGGATTTTCTCAACTTGATGTCTTCACAACATTCCCTGGTGATGCTTTTGCAGCGGATTTTCTGGCTTGACCAAGCCCTAACATGTCAAATCCATGGGTGTAATAAATGAAAAGAGGATTTGTAGGTTTGTTGTGTGTTCTTCTGTGCCTCCCATGTGGATTTTAACATTTTGTAAGCGGTTTCACATGTTTTGGGATACAACTGTCAGAAGAATGATGGTTGTGACCAGATAGTGATGGCTTTCTTCATGCCATCACAATCTTACCATCTCAAGTCTCTTTTATTGCGGATTGGGCACCACAACCAGAGATCTATATATATTAGTTAGTTGTTCATGCAAAGGGTTGGTTGTTGAACCAATTTTCTGAGTGAGAATAGTTTGCAGGTTATTCTAGGGAAAAAATATAAATGTAGTTATTTATTTCTTCATGCCACATTTGTTGGTATGAGCGAACCTAAAGTTTGGTGCATGTGTGATAGCACCCAATGTATTACACATGATTTGTAATAATCATTCCTTGGTTCCACATGGGTCTTTGGAGTTTTGGTTATGGATCATTGAGTATGTCTGTTGCAATAAAATGTATTCTTTGATTTGTATATGAATAAATATCTAGTTTTGTTGATACGGTGATACCATACGTGATTGACTGCATTTCTCTCTTCTTTGTTGTTTATGACTCAGTGGCCTAGTGGAGTAGGCACCGGCCTTATTTGTTCAAGATCAAACATTTTCATTTGTAGCATCTTTGTTTCGTTTAGTTGTAGGTGTAGATTAGGTTTTATACATGCTGTTTGTGGTTCATTATAACAAATCAGGGAACTATTTTAAGCTAACCAAAACTGTTATTTCATTAGAGAACCATTAGTAGTATGTCTGCACCTTGCCATTATGTGTATGTAATGATAAATGAAAACACCTTAAGGGATTATAATGAAGTTGATATTTGTAGGTGCATGTGCAATGTGTTATTAGCTATATAGAGGTCATAATGCAGCTAGTTATGCTTGATCTAGTGATGGAAGTTGGGGTCAAGTGTACAGTTGGGCATAACTATTGTTTATTATAGTAATGTCATATGTTATTTGATTTACAAAGCTAATAGTTACGAGACTCGCCCAAACTCGCCAGGACTCGGCGAGTCTCGAGTCGAGTCACCTTGGCCGAGTCTTGGGGGCTCGGACTCGGACTCGGCCGAGTCCTACCGAGTCCTGGCTGGACTCGCTGAGTCCAGACGAGTCCCATCAGCAGGACTCGACAAAAGGCAAGGTTTGAAAGTGCAAAAAAATACATGAAATTTGAATTTTTTTTTAAAATTTATTTACTTATTGTGAATGCAAAATGATGTATGCCATGGAGGTTTGTATGGTTTTGGAGGTCTTAATTTGCGCTGCCCCCGGGGGCGCTGCCCCTTGACCCCACTGGGGGCGTTGCCCCCAAACCCCCTCAAGGGGCAGTGCCCCTTGACCCCACTAGGGGTGCTACTCCCAGATCCCCGCAAGGGGCGCTGCCCCCAAACCCCGCAAGGGGCGTTGCCCCTTGACCCCATTGGGGGAACTGCCCCCAAACCCCCATGAGGGGTGTTGACCCTTAACCCCACTAGAGGCACTGCGCCTAAACCCCCACAAAGGGCACTACCTCTCAACCCCATCAGGGCGATTTCCCTGATACTTGAGAATCTGAGATTATGGCTACTACATCATCCAGGACCTATCTTAGACACATTCATAGGAAAGATGCAGGCTCTTTTGAGCCATATACTTCTAGTTATTGTTTTGAATCTTTTGATATGTCATAGATTTCATATTCCATGAGTTTTGTATACATTTGAGTCTTTGACTATATATCTAAGTGTGCTATTGTCATATTTGTTTGGAACATTTGATGTCATGGATTTCATATTCCATGAGTTTTGTATACATTTGAGTCTTTGACTATATATCTAAGTGTGTTATTTTCTTGAGCAACTCAGCTACAATTTGTGTTTATAGTTATACTTATATGATCGATGTATACTTGTGCTAGTGATGAGGACCTTGATTGGGTTGACTGGGTAGATAGAGAGGTTGAGGCTATAGCCATGGCAGAGGAGGAGGCTAAAGCATGAGCAAACACATCCAAAACTAATGTTGGTGAGGGTGGCATGGAGTCACAAGCAAAAACTATGGTTGCAATTGCTACATCATCTAGGACCCACCTTAGATGCCTTCGTAGGAAGGATGCAAACTCCTTTGAGCCATAGACTTGTAGTTATTGTTTTGATATTTCATATTTGTTTGGAACATTTGATGTCATGGACTCATATTTTGTACCACACACTACTCCTGGTTCTCAACCGTCGCTTGAGAGCATGGGTTGGAACAAGGATGCACATGATGCAACAAAAAAGACAATTGTAGACTTTTGGTACTACTGCACCATTCCCTTCCATGTAGCCAGGTAATTCTTTTTCGTTCAATTGTTCTAAAATTTATATTTAAATTGTATTATTTTAGAATCTAGATGTATCTCATTATCGAATTCAAATTTAAAGTTAAAAACTTAAAACTTTTCATTTTAGAATACTTATGTAAGTAACTTTTCATCATCCAGGATCCTTAGACGCCTTCGTAGGAAGGATGTTGGCTCCACTATGCCATAGAGTCATAGACTTATAGCTATTGTTTTGATATTTCATATTTGTATGGAACATTTGATGTTATGGATTTCATATTCCATGAGTTTTGTATACATTTGACTAATTTTATATATCTAAGTATGCTATTTCCTTCAGCGGCGCAACTACAATTTGTGTACTTTATACTTATGTGATCGTTGTATACTTGTGTATGTGATTAAATTTTCTTTTATCTGTATTGTATTCAATAAAGGTGCTTGAAACAAGTTTTAAATCCTTAAAAATCTCTAAATTTCTAGGGTTTTCTCAACTTTTTTTCATTTTGCCAAGTCTGCGCCGAGTCTGAGTCTCGAGTCGAGTCGCCCTAGCCGAGTCCGAGCTGAGTTCGAGTCTCGTTACTATGATTTAGAAGACCTCTGGGAATACCCTTTTGGGTTTAAGCTGATACCAAAAGTGAAAGAGAGCTTACTCACTTTTAAAGAAGGCTATTACTCATCCTTAATCTGTTGATGAGCCTCTATTTACGTTCTTGAAGACAAGCCTCTGGCCTTGAAGGTGGTGAAAAGCTGTAGGATTTGGGAGAGCGGTTTTGGGACTTAACACACTGAAAACTTCCAAAGACTGGAAATGAAGTGTCAAAAGTCACTTCCTTTCAAATTCCCTAATTGCTGCCTGCACCATAGCAAATTCACTGCTTGCAACAGTATGAATTTGCCCTGGCATCTCTTTATTTGCAAGGGTATTTTATTGTTTACCATGGTATATATACAGATGTTGCATTAAATGGGCAAACACCATGGTATATTTGCAAATGCTAGGGTGATCACACATTTGCTGGTTGCTTTCACCATGTAGCGAATTCGTCTGTCATGTAACAGTGGGTGCTCGTACATTTTCATTTTCCTTAATTCACCTTGATTCTTACTTGCACATTTTCAAAATTTGAAAAGAACAGATTTTCATGTTCTTTAATTAACCTTGATTCTTTTTGGATCAGTAGTGAGACAGAATGAAAAGGTGTTTGTGTGTGTTAGCTCAATAGAACATAAAATATGAGGAAAGGGTGCCTAAAGATGGGCACAGAAAATCTAATTCAAGAATATCAACATAAATGAATTAAAAAGAGATGTCAATGTTCCAAAAAACTTTGTTGTAGATGGAAAAATGTTTGTCCTCTTACAAGTATTTTTTTGCTTTGTCTTCTTATGTTGTCCCTTGCCTTATGGTAACATTTTAGATTGCTGTCCAAAGGTTGGTGGTGTAATGGTAAAGGGTATGCATTCGTATTTGAGTGACATAGCTTCAAATCCCACACCATGCGAAGACGGTTTGTTGCCCAGAGGAGAGCTTTCTGATAAATGGGTGCTATGATAATATGATCTGATGTGGGTACCATGATAAAGTGGTATTAAAATCCCCCACCCACATTTGGGCTTGGTAATATCCCAATATTTACCTTATAAAAACATTTATGTTTATCAACTTGTCATTAGAAATTTGATTTCAAGCTACCCTTTTGCATGTTGTTTTAACTGGAAAATATTGTTCTTTAAATGTATGTGAATATTGTTGTTTGTTTTCTGCTAAAACTGCTTTGATTTCATTTATGGGTGTCATCTGCCTGTTTGCTTATAAAATTAGGAGCAACTAATAATTTTTGTTTAGAACTTGAGTAGTTACTAAACTATTTGGAAAATGGTCTAATAACTCTAAATGCCTTATAGATAGCTTATGCTTTTCCCATATATTTTCATGGTCATTGATCATTCATCAGTACTTTCTTATAATTTTCTGTGGTGTGCTGCATAGGTTATTTCTTCAAGGACATCTATGAGATAGCTTGTTGTATAAACATTCTATATAGCATGGTTTGCAAACTCGGACTCGCTGCAGACTTGGCAGCCCAAAAATATGACTCGGACTCGGGACTCGGGACAGACTCGGAAAAAGACTTGGTTAGGACTCGGCAAAAAAAAAAAACCGTAGTTTTACAAAAAAAAGAACAAATTAATATATTTAGAGAACATAAGAGCCTAATTTGATTATCAAACACTCATAATTCAAAGATTACACGTCATATGATCATCAAACACTCAATAATTGAAATTTAATCATTCATAGCCATCAAATAATCAATTTGCAGACCTGAAATTCACAAAGTTGAATGTTAAAATGAAAGAAAAAGTGAAAAAAAACATGGGTTTTTAACCCATTTTAACTCCCAGCCACGCAGGAGAGTTCTGGGTCAGGACTCCCAAGTCCAACCTCAAGACTCGGCCGAGTCCTGAGGTCGGACTCCTGAGTCCCAACCCAAGACTCTTCTGGACTCTTGAGTCCGTGGTGAGTCGACTCGGCTGGCCAAAGGACTCCCGAGTCCACCGAGTCCGCGGCAAGTCCGCAAACTATGCTATATAGATATGTTTTAATTGTCATTTCTTATTTGTCACTTTGACATTCTTGATATATTTTTTTGCATTTATTTTCCACGGATATTTTCTAAACTAAGGTTGTCCTTCAAAACCTGTTCCTTTTTGAGTAGAAATTGATTATTCATCAGTACTTTCTTATAATTTTCTGTGGTGTGCTGCATAGCTTATTTCTTCATGGACATCTATGAGATAGTTTGTCATATAAACATTCTATATAGATATGTTCTATTTGTCATTTGACATTCTTGATATTTTTTTTTGCATTTATTTTCCACGGATGTTTTCTAAACTAAGGTTATCCTTCAAAACCTGTTCCTTTTTGAGTAGAAAACAGAAGATTAGTTAGGGGGCATATTCTGATTGACAGATTTTCTTCTAATCAGCAAGTTGAGGCTTAAATGAAACTTGAAGTAACAGATTCTGCTTATTTCAAGAGCTGGAATGCTAGAACAACTTTGGGTCATGTTTTGTTTATATTCTGTCCTAGCATAAATATTAGCTTTGTAATTTTCAAAGAATCTTTAGTTGTATCTACGATCCTTTTGACATAATTGATAATCTGTGTCATTGATAATCATGACTATTGTGCATTACGGTTAGTTGAAATATAATTTCATTCACGCTTTGACTTATAAATTATTTATTTCCCTTGTTACCTACTGTTGCAGGTGTACAATCTCTGTATAGAAGAATCATATGATCCAGTTCACTTTCATGGTCGTGTGGAAGTTTTTCCGTTTGACGACAATCATGTCCCTCCATTATCATTAATGAAGCTGTTTTGTGAGAGTGTATATGCCTGGCTTTCAAGTGATCCTCAAAATGTGGCAGTCATACACTGCATGGTAAAAGTTAACTCACAAGCTTCCTTTGAGATTAATCTGAAGGCTTGCAACCATACATCTTGTTAGCTTTTTCTGGCCTATATTTCTCTTCATGACAGAAGATTAAAACAAAAATCTATTTATGCTGCACCTCTGTTTATCATTATTTATAATTTTTTTGGTATCCTATGTGGTAAATAAGTATGTGCATAAACAAGTCAACCTCTTAGTGGAGTGGTTTCAGTTATGATTATTTTTGTGTCCACTTCTTATGGCAGGCAGGCAAAGGCCGAACGGGTTTGATGGTATGTGCATACCTTGTTTACACAGGAATGCCAGTGGATGAGGCTTTGCAGTTGTATGCCGATCGTCGAACCACCAATAATGAAGGAGTAAGTGCAATTCATAAGTTTTCTTTACCCCAGTAACAAATTTCTAGACTAATTTATGTTATAGTTTCCTTACTTAGAAAGTTATTCTCTCCTTGTCTGCTGCCTAGGTCTCAATTGCAAGTCAACGACGCTATGTTGGATATTGGGGCAGGATACTAACATTCCCAAATGGACCACGTCTCGGGCCTCCTGAAGTGCACCTACCTCCTGTTAAAAGCAGAGAATTACGAAGAATTCGCTTATATGATACTATCAATATTAGCTCAGTTCTGTTTGTGATTTCAGAGTTAAGAGAGGTACAAACTGTATATCTTAAGATTGGCCCATACTCTCGCATTTATGTTAATATAAAAGATGATTTTCTTGTCAATGTGTTTATTGGTAGCACTTACAACGTAAATGTGTTTATACTTGTATATGTTAGCTAAATCTCTCCTTTTTTGTTAGTTACTGTTTCTATATTCATTGCACATGGCAAAGGTTGTAATTTTGAGTACCCTCTGAGATATATGTTGATCTCAAATTGAATTTGAGATTACTTTCAGTCTTTCAGTTGTCTGTAATAAAGTGTTGATGAATATCATCATAGTTTTAGGACTCAGACTCAGACTCAGACTCAGACTTGACCCAACTTGGCAACCCAAAATTTTGACTCAGACTCGGGACTCGGGACTCGGCAAAAAGAACCTCATAATTGCACAAAAAAGAAGAAGAAGCATTTAGAGAACAGAAAAGTCTAATTTGACTATCAATTTGTCACAATTCAAAGATTACACATGTCATATGATCCTCAAGCTCGCAAAATTTGAATTTTCAGCCACTATGTCTGTTATATTCAGGTGCCAGAAGAGTCCGAGTTCATGACTTGGTCTTCGAGCCTAAAACTCGGGAGTCTTGAAGCACGACTTGGCTGAGTACTCTCCAAGACTTGGCCAGACTTGGCGCGGTAGTCTGGTCAACTTGGCTCAGCCAGCTCAGAGACTTGGGAGTTTGGAGAGTCTTGCAGAGTACTCTCTCAAACTATGAATATCATTATCTAATTGTGAAACTTCAAACATCTTACTAGCATTATGTTCAGTGCAGATTTGTTCTTTCCAACTAGTAAAATGTTGTTTCTGAGATTTATGTATTAGAAGCATTCATTATAGCTATCAAGGTTTATAGAGAAACGATTATGTTCAGTGCAGATTTGTTCTCTTCTCCTAGTAAAATGCTATTTTAAGATTTATGTATTACAAGCATTTATTATAGCTATCAGGGTTTATAGAGAAACAATTTTTAGAATGGAAAAAGAAAAGCATTTATTTTTATGAATTCCTTTTTCTTTTTTCTGTTTTTAGTGTGATTTGCAAGAATGTTTCTTCTGTTGCAACAGGTACCATTTCAGTTGTATCAACCAGCAGTACAAATTACTCACAACTATTGCAGACCTGTCAAAAGAGGATACTACAGAACTAACAGCCCAAGATATTATCTTTCCTTCCTACGTAAAGAAGAGGATGAGAGGAAAACTGATCAAGAGCAACCCCGTTTTGTTGTGCAAATGGATACAGAGAGTTCTGTGATCTACAAGAAAACATGCCTTGACTATTATTTTGAAAAACCCCTACGAGTAAGAATTGTTCCTTTTTTATTAATTTATCTCTTGCTGCCTTGTTAACTTTTGTCAGCTGATCTTGTTTTGATGTTTATTCAACAGGTTGCTGGAGATGTAAGGGTAGTTTTCTATGATAAACATATAGGTGGCAGGCTCTTTTATGCTTGTTTCAACACTGCATTTATTACAAACAGCATGTTACAGGTATGCCAAAATGTGAAGTTGTAATTCAGGCATCTTTTTTTCCTTTGAAATGATGAATGCCATAAAGAAGTAACAAGTTCCATAATTTATGCATTCTGCATTTTCAGCTTTCTCAACAGGACCTAGACAAAGTAGGGCGTAAAGGGAGATCTATATGTGGGCCTGGTTTCTGTGTGGAATTATTGTTTGGACCATCTGAAGCTCAGTATCCAGGATTGCCTTCGCATGAAAGCACTGAAGATTCTTTTTAACCCCATATCCAAGATCAGCAACTCTGTTTCTGAATGCTACTAATGTTACCTGACACAGATAGTAAAAGTCATCATTCTTGACTCTTCATGGCATGCAATTTTATATAAATAGATTTATGCAAGGGCCTTTTGTATCATTAGAAACATTGCCTTTCTTTGCCATAACTAATACGACCCTTATTTGTAAAAGTTTCAACATACTGTCAGACTAGAAAGTGAACTTGGGTCTTGCCAGGTTCTGCTGAAGCTTCTACTATTTCATTATCTATAATTGCGAACCTGGCTCAACTTTTCTAAAATCTGGCATCCTTGCAACCAGTGGTTATGAAGGCCATGATGTCTTGCATCTTAGTTGCAGTCTTCTCCAGAGAGAGATGCAGATGTCTTTGTACATTTCTGCTAAATGCAGGTATGTTAAACATTAGTTTTTTACATGGTGGTTGCTTTACAATGAGGAAAATGCACGTAGAAAGTATTTCAAGATAGACATAAATATTTTGGCTTTGTACTTGTTACAACTGTTAAGTATGATTGCAAGCCTTACGAAAGAAAATAGGGGGTGAACAAAAAAGGTGTTAAAGATTTGCTTCTTCTTGAACAGTATAAGATTTATATAGGAGCTCTTAAACAGCCCAAAGCGCTATTAGAATCTGAGTATGTAAATTTAAATTTTAAAGCACTATAAATCTTCCTCCCATGACAATGACATATGGGCTTTCTATCACCATGGGTTGCTGGTCCTCGATTCTTCTATAGGTGGGGTTCATATCCTTATGCAAAATGTGGAAAACAATTGTTGATAATTATTTTTCATTTGGAAATCTCTGTTGAGGTTATAGGCTGTTTTGGGTAAACTTAGATGACATTCTTAAGATGTGTAAACCTGGGCCTGGATCTAGCCCTATTATTGTTACATCACTACCTTGCCTTCTTATTGTTGGGAGAGGGATCCGAATTTGGGGTCAAGCTCTTGCAAATTGCCCCCCATTATCTTCTCTTTCCATGTTGGACAATAATTGCTTCCTTTATGATAATAATTAGCCATGGTACTTGAAACTTCTATGTGTAGGCTGTTAAAGTAAAACGCTTAAGTTCTTTTTCTGATAAACATTGCCAGGGAATTCTTGTTAAAGGCCTTCCCATGATGCAGGAGGTTCAACCGAAACAGAAAGCCCCTTTAAAGAACTCCATTTCACCTTTTAGAAAAAAGAAAACACATTAGTTAAAGCAAAGAAAGCTGATGATACAAACATACGCTCTCTTAATGTTTATTTTTAATTTTGTTTAGTGTCCCTTTCAATTTATACCATAACAAAAAGTTTGAAAAATAAAGATAGAATAAAGGAGTATATAAGGACGGAGGTCGCAACTTTGTTTTTTCCCTCTTAAAAGTTTTCAATAAATACAATGAATCATTGATCTTGCTGGATATATGTTGTATACTTTCCATGTCTTACATCCTTTATAGACTGTATCCATACCATCATTAGTGGGCCTGGGGCAGCACTCCTGCTGGGGGGTATGGAAGGCCAATGTTTCCCATCCCCTGATTTTTTTGGTGCTGTTATGGGTGGTTTATTCAGCCCATGGTTTTATATATAATGTATTTTAATACTTCTGGTTTCCTATAGCCATGGGCCTATAAATACTCACATATGAATTAGGGTTAAGCACGAGTGAGAAGTTCCTTATTATATAGTGAACATTTGATTTAATATAATGAGTGCTGATTTTGCTGGGTTTTTTCCCGAAAGAGTTCTGAATAGTAAAAATCTCTTGTTCAATATGAATGTGCCATTATTATCTTTTTGCTAAATTTAGGATGCTATTAGCATCGCATCTCTTTACTTAAGTTTGTTATAATTTCTCTTAAAATCTCACATTATCTGTTGCAGTACTTCTAAAGTTCATGCTATTAAGATATTGACAGTATGAATCTTTTAAATTATGCTGCTTGTGGGGTTTAAATTATGCCACTTGCCCTCATAAATTTATTGGATGTGGACAAAGTTAAAAAGTTCTATAAGGTTAAAAAGCTTATTTGAATTTGAATGCGGCAAATTAATGTTTAATTGAATAATGTAGGTAGTTTTATTTATTTATAATTGGTAAAGTGGGAGTTAGGACACGCTAATCTTTGCTACTTGCCTGCACAAATTTATATAAATTATTAGATATGTCTACAAATTTTGAAGCTCTATTAAGGCAAACAAACTTATTGGAATTGAATATTATGAATTGAAATTTGATTCATCAACAACAGATTTATATTAGACAACATTATTGTAGTTTGGGAAGGTATGGTAAGTGTTAGAAAATCCAAAAGAATGTTGTTTTTCGTAAAATGGATTTTGAAAAAGCGTATGATAAGATTGACAGACTTAATTCTTCCCATGCTTTATGCTATGGCACCAACTTTTTTGAGCTGATAAGAAGTTTGTAGATGCCTCTATTTGTCTCACCATTAATGGCATTCGATTTGATCAATTTGGGTTCATTTGATCATGGAAATGTCTTCTTGCATCATCACTATATGTGTTGGCTATTGAAAGATTTAGCTACCTTCTTGTCAATGCCATCTTTGAAAGACTTGTTCGTGGTTTCATTCTACCAAGGAACAACATTAAATAGCTTGTCAATGATTACTTTGTAGACTAGCCTTTCCTCACTTTGATAGAGGATGAAAATAATATTAAGTGAGCCTTCAAGTGTTTGGAAACATTTTATGTAGCTTTTGGATCCAACATTCAATGAAGCCTTTTCTCCTCTTCCTAGGTGGCTCCAAGACTTTGGTTGGAAGTGGATTGACCATGGGGGGATCTTCAAATTCATGGGGATCCCTTTTACTTTCCATGTTTTTCCTTGTAGGCTTTTGTAGTATGTTGTGGGTTGGGTCGAGAATAACTTATTTTATTGGATAAGTAAGCCTCTCCCTTTGGCTCTAGTTCCAACCCAGTTTTTAGCAGCTACTCATCTATTATTTCTCTTGTTGGGTGCCTTCCAAGGCTTTCTCACAAGTTGGGGAAACTCTACATAATTTTCTTTGGGCTAACTTTGATCAAACTAGTAGAGTAATTGTCTTCCCAAAGACTTTGGTGGCTTAGGCTTAACTAATGTTCTTATACATGGAATTGTGCTTTGCATCAAGTGGATTGTGGGAGCCATTGAAGGAAATGAAGCATAGAAAATCCTTGTAAGGAATTGCATTTACTAAAGGTTTTCTTGTGAGTGTTTAGCTTGGAAGGACTTGGGCTTACATTCTCAATATATTTATCTTGTTATTGCCAAAATCATAGGAATCTTTATGTTCAAAAGCATTTGGAAGGTGTGGGAATCCATCAAGCCTTGGTTTCCTTGGAATGATAATGGGTTTCACAATGGTCCTATCAGTGAACAATCTTTGTGGTCTCCTACCATCACCATTCAAGACATTTTGTTGGTCAAAATTTATTGGATTCATTTTTCAAGTTTGTAAGAAGATGATGTAGTCATGGTTGAAGGGTCCAATTAAAGATTATCCAACCATGTAGCTAAATACATAAACACTCATAATGGAACTTAATTGAATAGTAAATAAATAGAAATATGATATTATTGATTCACCACTAGAATTACATTAATTTTTTAATCACAAGGACTTACAAGATGAGGCCTCATTTTTCAATAATCCACATGCATAATCAATGTGTGAAGTACAACCTTACGAGTTGATAGTTAAATAATGCTCTTGTTATGCGACCAAGCTTTATGAGACTAAGCTTAAATATGATTTCTAAATCTGATTCTTCGTGATTGATTGTCTTCCAATGATGATGGATGATGGTTAGAGTTCAAGCAATTAAGATAAGTGCATTGACCAACAAGGTGGTGCAATGCTTAATTCACTGGAAACATGTAGGACTTGTTTTGGATGAATGCAATATGTGACAAGATTTGTGTAATGAAATTTAATGTGGTTTTGATCACAAATTTCTTTGGTACCAATAAGTTTGGCTATGTATTCAAATGTTGGCATGAAGCTTTAACATTGTTGCATAGTTCGATTATGTTTTCTTTGGCAAGTCACATTGTTAATCAATGACTAGTTTTGAGGAATCACTTAGCATTAGTGTATAATTTAAACATTATGAATTTTAATATCAATTTGAAGCTTTGGAATCGATTTGTAGTACCTCATAGTAGGATCTCATGTATGGAAATCTAAAGTACTAAAATGGTGATTGGAACAAAACATGCTTTTGTGATACATGTAGTCTTTTATGGTGAGATTATGATGATTGTAACATTATTAGAAACTTGCAAAATAAACAAAATATGAAAAATATTTTTGGTTGATGTAAGATTGCTCTCATACCTTGAATGCTTTTGTATTAAACACCTTGGGTGAATAAAGAGCGAGTCTTTTACTTTGGGATGATTAGATGAATATAAAAATGATTCACTTTGTAGATATTCATGTTGAATCTTTAGTTAACCTTTCTTTCCATTTTATCAAATATTCTTCATATGCATTGTTTCTAGCACTTTTGCCAAATTTACAATCCAATATTCTTCATATGTATTGTTTTGAGCACTTTTGCCAACTTTACAATCACATATCCCATCAATTTTGTTGTTATTTTGGTACTTATTTTCTCCAATTTAGCTTTGTTTTGTCTTCTTTCGACTTTCCTTCATGATATTCATGTAAGTTGCTATGTTAAATATTGGCGATATAACTAACCTTTTGGTATTCTATTTCATATGCATTTTTTGAATCAAATGTCTTAACCATCTTACAAGGACCAAACTTTTTCATCTTTAGTTGCTTGTATGTTTTCTATGTGAATATTTCCTTAGATGTACCACCACTTCATCTCCTATCATAAACTCCTTGGTGTCTTCTCTTCCCATCAACCTTCTCCTTGTACTTGGATTTTTTTTTATCCCATTGTATTCATATCACTTCATATGACACCTTCATGTGATTTGTAAATTCTTTTGCTTTTACAAAACTCTTCTCTTCACTTCCATTGTCTTTCAATTCTGAACATTTCTTCGATTATTGCTAATACTGTTTTTGATTAGCGTTAAACAGGTTTTGATGGGACCAGAAACCCATTGCAACACGGTTTTGAAGGGACCTGAAACCCTATCCAAGATCGTCAAGCTACAACAAAGATAATCCATAAACCAACAACCCCTTAGCAGCTGCACTTAGAATAAAGCAAGACAACATGAGCTGCACAAAGAAATACAAGGACCTAAAGTCTATTAACCTATTACAACTAGGATTTAATTGGGCCCATAGACCCAAAGGTTTTGCAGGGACCTTAAACCTTTAACTAGGTTTTTTAGGGACTTTGAACCCAAAAAGCTACCATGATCAACCAGGTACAGACACAACCTAGCAACAACACTCCAATTGCACAAAAACAAAAGATGTTTGTCAAGCCGAAAACCCAACTCACACTCCACCTCTAAAGGAGGGAACTCCCTTCTATTGGAGAGGAAGACACGACCATCTTTTCTATCGAAGGCAAAAATCTCTAGCAACCTCAACCTCCACCCCCGTAGGAGAAGCATCCACCTCAAAAGGATTTGCAACTGAGGAAACCATAAACAAACATTCCTCAACTCCACCTCAATAGGATTCAAGGAGAAAGCCAACACTTTGATAGAAAAGGTACCCACACCATCCTTTGGAAAACCCAACAACCAGAACAAAAGGTGGAACAAAAAATAAAGTTTGAACAACCAAACCACCATAACAGCTTTAAGCATTAAACTCAAATGGGTGTTCAAATTAAGTATGAAGCACAACCTAGCCACCATCCAAGAAGCAACAATAGGGGACAATTAACACAAAGCTCCCCAAAACTTAATAGAAATCTGGGTATTCGAAAAAAAATAAAATTAA
Organism: Sequoiadendron giganteum; assembly: GCA_007115665.2. Taxonomy (NCBI): domain Eukaryota; kingdom Viridiplantae; phylum Streptophyta; class Pinopsida; order Cupressales; family Cupressaceae; genus Sequoiadendron; species Sequoiadendron giganteum. Next base: position 145,250,612 of record CM021100.1, on the reverse strand, counting down.
CCCAACCAACATCCAGAAAACAAGAACAAAGGCATCCACTACCTTGGACAATAAAATCAGCCACCCAAACATTAGCAGAGTGATAAAAGTAGAGGCAACCTCCACTCCCAAAATCCTCTTCAACAAGAACCAAACTTTCCTCCAAAACAGAGCCCCAAGTGAGACAGGGACAACCCCCACCTAGCAAGCACAACAAAACCCCACCATTTGTTGCATCACCACCACCAAAAGCTCTCTTAAAAGGGAACCAACATTGTTAGCCGCAAGCACCAAGCAACTGCCCAAAACAACTTTCAGTAGCAACAATTCTTCCAACATCAACAACCCTATGGGAAGATAAAGGAAATCCTCACAGGAAAAGTGAAGAGAGCTGACCAATCCATTAAGCACCACATCCTCTTTGACATGCCAACCAAGAATAAGAGATAGCCAAAACTCCAAACACACTCTTGAAAAAGGAAAACTATACCTCACCCCAAGTAAGGCCACAAATGAGAGAGGGATCATACAATAGGCAAAGGAAAGCCCCCACAAAGAAAGGCCCATAACATCAACAACAACTGTTTCAAAAATGAGCCCACCAACAACCACGAGCTCCTAGTAGCTATCCACAAGAGCTACCAGCATCAACAACAAAATTGCCGCCAACAACCCTTCCACTGCCAACAAAAGCCTCCAAATAGTAAAGCCAACAAAAGAAGACACCATAAAAACGAGCACACCAACAACCAAGAGCTCCAAGCAAGAAGCCACAACAAAATCTGCCATAAGAAACCCTACTGTTGACAAAAAACCAAACTCCAACAATAGTCCACTAGGGAGAAAAAGGAAACCCACAGAGGAAAAAAGAACAGAGCTAGCCAATCCATTTAGCACCCCATCCTCCTTCACATTCCAATCAAGAATAAGAGAAAGGCAAAAATTCCAACACAATCCTGACACAAGAGAACCAAACTTCACCCCAGATAACAACAAGAAATTCGTTTCCAACAACCCAAAAAAACCACCAGAAACATCTCCCAAAGAGATGCCAACTACAACCTAGTTGTCAATCGTTCGCGACCCATTAGCCAACCATAGCCCACCCACCTCGTTCTCATATTCAACATCTCCCTCACCCTCTGCAACAAAGGAATTCAAATTCCTACCCTTGCTCTCGATTATTGCTAATAGTGTTATGTTCTTGTTCATTGAATTATTGTAGGTAAATTCAACTTCTCTAAAGACCATATCCCGATTCTTGTTTTCTCTCCTATTGAACATCTCAACAAATTATCTAGACTCCTACTTTTATTTGTCCATGTATATGTGGGTGATATGTTGAACTATACTTCAACTTTCTTTTTATATTTTTCCACAATGCCTTCCAAATGTAATCGACAAACTTCATGTCTTTATTTGATATTATACTCAATCCATGCAATTTGACAACTTTTTAATTATTATTTATAATGAAGAAATTTACAAATATGGCTCACACAAGTAATTGGTTACAAATGAGACTAATACTTAGCTACTTACTATAATTAATGAGAGCAATACTAAACTCCTATTGAACACTAACACAAACAATACTTAGCTCCTTTCTAGCATATAACAATTTAGATATCCAACTAGAAGTTAACAATGGAATACTAAGAGTCATAATTCAAAAATCCCCATCAAATATGACATCCACACTAGAAGCTTAAAATGAAGACCAAAAGTCACAACTTGGAATTATACATTAGGTGTCCTTTAAAGGATTTGAACTTGGGTCTCCTCAATGAGAACCCAATGTTTCAATTAATTGAGCTCAACCCCTTGGCATTTCAAAACTTATTTGAAAAATGGATTAGTTACATGTATTGCATCACTTGTTTCCTTTTAGGCTATGAAATTTGTCATCTTAGACAATTTGTCAACTACCACAAATATAAAATCATGCCCTCTATGTTACTGGTAAACTTAATACAAAATCTATAATGATATCCTCCCACGTTCCCTTTGGGATTATCAATGACTTGTATGACCCAACATTTTGACTATTTCTCTTTGCAACTTAATATATTTTGCCACCCTAAGCATACTCCTTTACATCCCTAGACATCTGTGACTAAACAAATTTTATGCACTACTATTGTTTTATCTACTCAAAATATCTTTCTAAACCACTACTATGCTTCTCCTTTATCTTTTTTGCCTTCATTGAGTGTTTGGGAATATGTAATTAACTCTCTTTAGACAATATGTCATTTTCAATCAAATGATCAAGCCACATGCTTTTACAAAATCAATATTAGCATCATACAAATGCTTCATCTCTTTAAATCCAACTACCTCAACTCTTATTCCATTCAATAAACTTGTCTTCTACTTAATGCATATATAATTCTATTTGATTTTCCACTTCTATGGTTCAATACAAAAGAATAATTGTCCATGTATTTTACCAATCTCACATGTTTTGGATTCAACTTGTTTTGATTGTTCAAATATCACAATGCTTGATGATCTCTATCTAACACAAATTCTTTTGGTAACAAGTAATGTCTACTTCTTTAATGTTTGAATTATGACAAAATTCTTAATCATACATTGAGTATTTCTTTTTTGTATCCTTCAACTTCTCACTAAAGTATGCTATTGGTTTACCTTCCTAATTTAATTATACTCTGATTGTATTTTCACTTGCATTGCAATTCACTTGGAATATCTTGTCAAAATTTGGCAATGCTAACATTGGTTGCTTTGTAATCTTCTTTATGACTCAAAGTTTCAATTTGCTACTAATATCCACTCAAATTCTTTCTCATCTCTCAGTTTTTGTTATTGGTGCACAAATACCATTAAAATTTCTAACAAACCTATAAAAATTGGCTAACTCATGTAAACTTATGACCTTTTGCAACATTTATTTGTGTAGGCCATTCAACAATTGCTTTTACCTTCTTTTAATCCATTTTCAAACCATTTGTCGTGATTATGAAACTACAATTCTTGACATTGATCGATAACTCCCCTCACACTCTATATAATTACTAATATAATGTGTTTTAGATGTTATTAGTTTTACTAACAAGTAGAATAAATCGAAATAAATAACCAAAAATCTACTCAAATATGGCTTGAATATCTCATTTATTATTCTCATAAATGGGTAGGGTTTTTTAGTCACTTGAAAGACATAATTAATAGAGCATATAATCCTTGTGCTTGAATGCAATCTTTCGATTTTGTTCTTTAATTATGATCTAGTGATGATCACTTGTCAAACCAATGTTGGTGAATATTTTGCGCGACTTAGCCAATCCATTAAATCATCCATCATTAACAATGAAAATCTACACTTAATTGTGATCTTATTTATTGCATTTGAATTTATACACATTCTCCACTCACTTCCTTTCTTTGGGGCTAGTATTGCTAGCGTTGCACATGGACTTAAACTTCCTTTGATCAAACCATTCAACAATTTTTGCACTTATATGTTTAACTCTTTATTTTTTGTTGGTGTCATTTTATGTGCAACTTTATTTAGTAAACTTGCTCTTTGAATCAAATCCATATGATGAGTTACATCACTTTACTTTATTAGCATATTTTAGGAATTGATGTAGAACAAAACTTTTCGTGCTTCAAGCCATCTAAGAACTAGGCAGTTTGGTTGGATCATGCATGATAGATATTGGGCATTGAGCAAGTGAGGAGGCATGTGAGCATTGACAATTGTTGTGTTCATCTTGCACTGAATTGGTATATATACAAATATTTTCTAGAATAGGATGTCATCTTGGACTAGGGTGAATCATTAAAATGTTCATCATGTGCTCAAGTGATGAAGCCCCAAGGAGATTTCTTACAAATCTTCTTCAAGAGCTATAGGAAAGCTCAAGCACTATTGTGAATGCCTAATTTACCTTACCTCTACAAGATTTGTGTGATTTATTGAGTGGTTTACCACCTTCTACATTGGGAATTCATGGTTATCTAAAATGTAGACCTCAATTTGCAAACATAGCTATATTTGAAACATGATATTCCACATAGATAGATCTATTGCTAATTGAGAAGATAGATTTATTTCCAACCACTCACTCATCACTACAAAGGAGATTGTCCCCTACAATTGGGCATCTCCCCCTACTATCTAGTTGAATTGATGCCTCAAATGGGGATGGATATCTAGATGGATATGTATGGATGGATAGCTCTACTCTTTTATAATGGGATCTTGGATCCTTGGCACCCCCACCTCGCCTCCCCCCACCAACCCCTCATCCCCCCCTTTCCACCCCCCAATTATAGAGTAAGGCCAACCACTATTGGATGGAGGATGAAGATGGATCCTCTCCTTACTATTCTAGCCCCTCTTATATAGTATAAATCCCCTACCTCAACTATACTAGTTTCAAGGTTCCACAACCACTGTATGTACTAGCAATGGGGGAGAGAATGTAGCATGTTACAACAAAAGCTTGATTGGGACGAGGAACCATTTATGTAGCCTAGGCACCCCAAGGGGTGGGAAGGCTTGGTTGAGGTAGGGAACCCATCTCTATCCCTTGATATAGAGGTAGGTGCCCCACCTTTATTACCAAATGGGGAATTTATTGCTCCTTATAGATAGTAGGGCCTACAAAGGGGAATAATAACAAAAGAGATTATGTGTATGCCCTTTCCTCCAACTCCAAGGGCCTCAAGAACAAATCTTTCTAGCATATATAGAAAAGGGTGGGAGTGAAGAGTTATTTGGAAAGGTGAGGCTAGTGCCTTCTCCATCAAAAACATATCCTTCTCGAAAAGAGATAGAAATGGCTATTAAGAGAAATATTAACTATAGGAAGCGTGCCTCCCTTGTTACTTTATAGTTGGTGAATTCAAGTGAGCCCCCACCCCTCCACTATAAAGGTAGGCAGTTATTTTGAACAAAGAAACCACTTCAAAATTGATGCTTTGAAGCAACATGACGTCTAGCATTACCACATACTTACCTTTCTCTCCTTCAAAGGAGTCAAAATAGATGACATACATCCATTTGCATATCATCACTCTATACTTTATCATGATATGTATTGTATTTAATTTAACATTGTTCACTTATCAACACCTTATGTTCTTCCCATAACCATGAGATTTTATACGAACTTGGATTTTCCAACCTCTTCAATATCAACTTATCAACCATCTTAACCGAAACTAATTACTTGTATTTCTGCTATTAATGATAACCTTACAACATTTACCTTTGATCTTGTCTATAATTTTATATACATTTTTTTTGCACTAGTGTATCTATATGAATCCAATAGGTTTTAACAGTTGTTTTCATAATGAATGACTCACCTCTTTTTGGTTCATCTACTAGGCTATGTGATCCACTTGATTCTTCATTATTACTTGCAACTTGTGTGCTACCTTTAGGCCTCTTATTATTGCTTCTTTGATTTCAATAACATTCAAATGCTCTATACGTCTCTGCTCACATCTAAAACAAGTTCCTTTGAATGATTTTTCATTGTCCTTGCCACATCTTCCTCTACCTCTATGATATCTATTTGCTCTTTATATTGCATGTGAATTTCTATTTCCTCTTACTTTAGTATCTTAATTATGAGGTCTTCTACAATTGCTTTGATGCGTTCCTCTTTGGAATCTTCCCCCTCTTGTATATTTTCTCTAGTCTCAAATCTTTTATTTAACTTTTCATCTAGGTTTAATGCCAATTGATATGCCTCTTTAATTTCTTACAATCTTGCCACACTAAATTTTTCTTAGATAGTTTATCTCAAGCCATTAATATATTTATTAATAGTGTTTTCTTTTTATATCAAAATTTGCAACCTTTTCAATGATTTTAACTAGTAATCAACAAGTATGAATTTACTTGGATATTTGCTATTCCTCTAGAGTTTCATCCAATATGCTATGCTATCCAAAATGATTTGAAAAGAAGATTGGGATGGTATGTTAAGGACTATTGGAATCTTGACAACCACCCTCCTTGGTGGATCAAACATGGTTGGTATGACTCCCCTCTTAATCTTGTTGCCTTTGAGCTCCTTTGCATCATTTTAAATCATAGATTTTACAAAAGTTCTCTTTCGGATAATTTGTTTGGGAAAATTCCCACTTAGGGGATTACATAGTTAAATTAGGTTACAATTTGATGAACCTTATTCAACTTGTGCCTTTTAGTTGGATGAATATCTAGAAACACAAAACTATAACCAAAATCAATTTTTTTGATGGATAGTCTGTCATAGAAATATCCCCATTATAGATAATCTTAAAAAAGGGGATTCTAGATGGTGAACATATGCTTAGAACACTCAACAAAGGATCTTCTTGTTCATTGTAGTTATGCTCAGAATAGTTGACAAAGGATCCTCAAATTTTTTTATTACATGGGTTTGGTAGGACAATGTAACAAGTATCAAATTGATAGCTGGAAGCACTCCTTCTTCCACCCCCTGATTAAAGAACTTTGGTGACATGCACTCCTACATATTGGTTGGTGACTTTGGAAAGAATGTAACAACATGATTTCTAGAAACCAACACAAACCTTGTGAGGTGCTAGTTGATTCTACCTTTCACAAAATCATTGAAAATACTAAGATGGTCGATCTTAGGAAGCCCAAAGGTAATCCCTTAGATTTTGAAGAAAAGATTGCCAAAAGATGGGCAGTATTTGAAAAATTGGCCAAAGTTGACCTTTCCAATTTGGTCGCTCACAAGACCACAACTTGGTCTCCCCTTGATTTTGGATGGTTTAAATTTAATTTTTGACAAATTTGCTAAGGGCAATTTGGGTCAACCGATCTATGCCTATGCTGTGAATTTGGGTTCCTAATCCTGCAACTTCACCGAAGTTGCTGTTGCGCACCATTGCATCCTTCTAGTTGTCAACAAGGGAATTAAAAAGGTAATTATTGAGGGAGATTCCAAAAATACTATAGATATGCTAAGCTCCAAAGCTAAACTATGTTGGTTATATGAGGACATTATAGGGGAGGCTAAATAAAACATTAGCAAATTAGATGAGTTAAAAATCCAACACAATTTTAGAGAAGACAATGGTGCTATTGATATTTTAGCCAACCTTAGTTTCCAAATTGAAGACATCATGATTTGGCATGACATCTCTCTTCTGGAGCATTTAGAAATTGAAGTTAAAAATGTTATAATATAATGATCCCCCTCCTGTCAAGTGAAGAACCGAAAGACAATTAATCTCCACAAAGATTCTCATAATGATATGAAAAGGAAGGGAACTATATCTTTGTTCTCATAATTTATGGGTATCCTTAAATGATTTTTCTAGTTCATCTCTCTCTTTGTTACTACTAGCTCTCACTATACCCATACTCAATAATTTTCTTTGCTCTACCATGGTGGTGAACTGCTACAAACAAAGCCGAATGATAGAAAGAGTGAAAAATGCTGAAGTTTGGGACATTTTGCAAAGAGGAAACCTCTCTCCCTATCTGGAAGCTATGAATTTTTATGATGCCCTAATCTCTGCTAAGTTCGTCAACTCATGGAAAGTTGAAACTATGTATGTGAGGGGTATTTAATTCTAGGTGTCCACAAAGATGATTGCAAGGGCTACAAGCATTTAACTATAGGGGATCCATATCTTGGAAAATGTGAAAGGTAACTATCAAGATGCAATGAATGAGTTTCTAAAAAGGGGCTAGAAAATTAGTAGGCTGTAAAATGGGTATAACATAGATGACCTCTTAGGTGTTTGGAAGCGAGTTGCAAAAGTTCTAATGAGGTATATAATGTTGGATAAAGACTATAAGAGGTTTCATTCATACCTTTTCCCAATGCTTAATCATTTTAGGCCCAATGTCAAAATGAAATTTTCATTTTGGCTTCATTCCTCATTAGTTGATTCTATTCAAAAAGTCTTGTTAAATGAAAAGGAACTCCCTATACACCAGGGCTTAATTTATTGCCTCTATTGTTACAACTTGGCCCTTACCTTGGTTCTTTCCATTTAACCATGCATTTATAACCCTTCCCTTGCAAGGTCAGAGGAGTGTCTTGCTCTTAAAAATCTAAAATTAGGTAAACCCCACTCTTCCACCTCCATATTCTATTGGGCCCAAAAAACCTAAGGTCTCCTTTAAGAAATCCTCGACTCATTATTTTCTCTTCTAATGAGGAGGCTACCTCACCCTACTCCCTTATTCAAGACCATGACCTCCATACCTCATCTATAAAATCTCAAATATGAAGGAAAGAGCTCTTGCCCCTGCTCCTCCGTTAGCCCTACCCTTGATAATCACTCAATTATGGAGGATCCCTTTGCTATTTTTCACCTCCGAGTCAATTCCACTGCTTCAAAGACAACCCTTTTGCTATTGGGTCCCAAACTAGTCTTAGATTACAAAAGTCTAATCCCTTGGGTCCCATAAAGGATGTCCCTATTTATAGATCTCGTGCCCTCTTGGAGGGGAAAATCAACACTTTGTTTAGGGCTATAAATATTCAAAATGATATCCTCAAGTGGTAGCTTTCCCAATGACATGTTTTCAAGAGGAGAATTCATAAGCTGGATGCCCTCTCCTAGTCTAATTCTTTGAATTGGTAGAATGAGGAAGTTGATGAAGATGTATGGGGTTAAGTTAAAAACCTTGTCGAAAAATTGATAAATAGTAGTGCTTGGAAAAAGAGGCGGAGTCCCTCAAATTGAACCAGGAGAACATCATGTGGAACATGAAGGAAATTATTGCATTTAGCAAAGACATGGTTAAAAATACTACTACCACTCTACAGGTGTTTCAAGTTGAATTGGAGAAAAGAAAAAAAAAAAAAAAAGCCGAGGAGACTATTGCTCATGCCAAATTTTTTGCCCTTTATTGCTTAGCTTGAAGATTCTCTAGTTGAAGATGATGAGAAGAGAGGTGAACCCAAGGAGGTTTCCTTCAAGGAAAAAATAGGCTTTCTTAACTATGAATAGTAGGCCATTGGTGGCTTGAAACTTGTTGATTTGTAGTTGTCGTACATTGGTCTTCTATTGTGTCTAGTGTCCATTGCTAGTTCTTTCTAGTCTTTCTTTTGTTCTTTAGTTTTGTTTTAGTCTCACTCCTGGTGAGACTTACTGTTCACCTCTATGACTGTTTTGTAATGGGTCTGAGCCCTTTTCTCATGCTTATCTTATCAAATAAGTATGAATTTACTGAAACCTTTCTATCCCATATTTCTATCTTTTCCTTATCTCTCCTGTCCCTTTTTGATTGTAGTTCTTTCCATCATTTTGTAACATGTTAATTCAATTTAGTCTTAGCAAACCCGACTTTCTCAAGATCTTCGATTTTCCAATAGTCAAAATATTCCTCTAAATGGTTCAAAGTTTAGAATTGTGTCACAAATGACCAACACAAATCAAACTTTTTAACTTGAAGCACTTGAAAGCAACAAATATCTTTTGAATTTTAAAAATGGTAAAAATCAATGAAATGTAAAAGTTTTAGTATAGTTTATGTTTACAATTTTTTTTTTTGGACATGGTTGTTTAATAAAAAAAGAACAATTATAAAACTCTCCCGATTTCTTCCAAATAAGTGTTGTGGTGGCCTCTTTATGTACATTCAACAATATTGAATAAACAAAATGGATTCAAATGAGATCCTTAACTTTTCTATCCCTTTTATCTTAGTCTTCTTTTGATATAGCAATAGGTTTGGATTTGGATATTGCAATCCATAAATCTTTGTTTATGAGCATATCCTCTATCTTTAGCTTTCAAAGATCAAAATTTGTGCCTAAGAACTTAATTTCTATTTTGGATGTTCTTGCCATCTATTCTTATAATAAGATCAAATCCTTTTGTGCAAGCTTCCAATCGAATGAAGATTAGTATTAAAAACCTTGTATCGAAGACCTAGAATTTGAGTTGATCAACATTTTATATCAAATGAAAGGAAATAAGGTATGCAAAAACACTTCCTAAAATAATCTCAAAAGAGAGTATTATGTAAATTATATATTTTCACTTATAAAAAGAAGAAATACATATAAATATAAACAAAATTATACCACAACACATGTGTACGTGAGGAAAACCCTATTAGGAGAAAAAACCCACACTCCCAAGCAACTCAATGTATTATTTAGTAAACTAAAAATAATCATGATACACTTGTAGAGAAAAAATTTACATGAGTATCATTAACTAGAAATATGAAGTAATTTTGATAACATAACAATACCTACAAACTTACTATCCAATACTTCCATCACAAGAAACTTATAAATATAAGTAGTACATGAAACCATCAAATGGTAATTAAAAAACTGAGATAAAACCACCCTAAAGTGGCATCCAAATACTTAGTTAGAAAATCAACACCCACATCACAAGATGAGTTCATACACTAAAAGTAACATTTTTCCTTATTTTTTACAACTCATACACCAAAATAACAAAAACTTATGCACTTACAACTCATAATAATAGTTTATGATAAACTTACTATTTTTAGCATAATGCTAAAATTAGAAAAAAATTCATTACTTCCCCCATTATCAAACATGTATCTAAGTTATAAGATGTACCTACTGTTGAGATTTCATGCCCCCCTTTGGTGCCCCATCATTGACAACTAATCTGAGAGATCCTCTATGGGCCATCTTGCATGTTTTCTCCTTGAAAGTTCCTAAATTTTGCTAGGTCCCAAAATTTCAGGTTTTTGGGCTATCTCTTACTTGCGTCCTTCATGCCTTCTCCATCACTCCTCCTTTCCCATCTTTCCTTTAAGTGCTTTATCCCTCATCCTTTAGCTTTTCCCATTACCCTTTACCAATCTCTAAAGGTAAGCCTTAGGCCTTACCTCTGACCACCAAAGCTTGATAAGGTTTCAAGATTTGGTTGTCTTTTGTCTTGCTAGACTTTAGGGGTCATCCTTTCCTCGTTCCTCTTCCATCCTTGCACCCTTATTCTATCAGCCTTCGGCCTTCACTCTTGCATCTTACTGCTTACCTTCAAAGGTAAGAGGTAAGGCTTCCCTCTGATTTTTGAAATATTGGTTTTTCTAGCTTTTGGTCATTACCTAGACTTCATCGAAATGTTGAAGGGAGTTCTTCTTCGGTCTCTTCGATATTCTTTTGTCTCCCCGATGATAGCTTTTCAAAAAATGACTGTCATATTTTTGAGTTTCGGGTGTAATGCTTCTCCCTTACCTCCGATTTTCGGAGGTAAGCATTCCCTCTTACCCCCGATGTTTCCCTTCTTTGCGCTTTCTTTTTTCCTTCTTCCAAGCATGAGGTAAGTTGTAAAGCTGACGCTCGACTCCTAGCTGCCCGATCACTAACGTCCGACAAATGTTTTTAGGGGTCTTGACCATTCTTTTCAAATGCTTGCAAAGGTGCCTTTTGGGCCCGATGCCTTGACCTTCCTGCGTTTTGGCATGTTTTTCTGGGCGACGATTATAATACTCGATTCAAATTTTGAGTAGCCTATCTTGGTTCCTAGGCTTCAAGGATGACATCTGCGTTTTGGCATGTTTTTCTGGGTGACGATTATAATACTCGATTCAAATTTTGAGTAGCCTGTCTTGGTTCCTAGGCTTCAAGGATGACATTAATTGCTCCCCTCACCTTTTGCAAGTGGATTTCATGGGGGCCTATGCCCATGTATTGCTCTTTGTTGACTTTCTTGGTAGATCTATGCCTTGGTTGCATATTTCATAGAATGGATCATTATTGCACACATAGTCTTTTTTGCTAACCCTAGTCAAGGTTAGGGTTCGAATTGTGCTTATAAGTTATGCATGATTTATAAAGGAAAGAAATGTATTCATTTTGTTCTTCTTTAGCAAGTTCTTCCTTTGGCTCCTCTGGGGTTTTTCTTTTGTAGATTGTATTTCACACTCTGCCATTGTAAAGATTGGCTTTTTTGCCTCTACATTAATGAAATGTATCAAGATTTCCTCTTCTTAGCTCTTTTGTGTTTGAGTAATTTATTACCTTCATATTTGAGTGTTTATTGTATTTTCATGCATGCATGTTTGTGTTAAATGCTTTATAGTTGTTGGTTTGAGAAACCTTGCTTTCCTTCCAACGCCTTATCAAACCCTAACCATCTTGTATCCCTCTAAAAGTCGACCAAATAGAGAGTTGTGAAAGTCCCCTTGCCCCTCTTCAACAATGTACTGTGCAATATTGGTTAGGAAGAAACAATCTTTCCATCTTGGTGTATCATCTCCATCTTCCCTTTCATGTTCTCCTTCTCCCTTTCTCCTTGTGAGCTGTTAGTGGTAGGATTTCATGTGTTGGTATGGACTAACACATTGCATTGGGATTGAAAAAGGAAGCCGACCTTCTCTGGAGATTCTACATCATATGTACAAAAGTCCCATGCCTTGAGGTCATTTCCATTGTCATTGGAATGCTGAGCTTTGTGCTCAACAGGGTGCAATTTCATGTGACAACAGTTTTTGGCACACTCGATGGGACTACTTCTCTCGATTGAAGAATTTGGTGTTTTCTTCAGTGCATCTTACCTTTTGAGGCATATCTTCAAACACCATGGTGACTCTATTCAAAATTAGCTAGTTCAAGTAGCCTAGTTTCATTTCATGCCGTTGAGGAATTGGTGGTCTTCAACGTTTCTGCCTTTGGAGGCATTCTTCAAGCACTTGGCAACTTTGCAACTCTTTGGGTGACTCTTTTGGTATGTACCCAAAACCCGTGGTTGGACAATCCTCTGCTCTTGTTTTGTAATCTCCAAAGTGTTTCCCATGCTTTAAATTGTCATATTTTAATGGAAACCATATGTATACCCCACCATTTCATGATAATGCCAACTTTGCACCTCCCAAACAACCATATCAGGCTGGTCATACCTCCCATTTCATTCCAAAATCTTCTCAAAATGCATACCACCCGCCCCACCCTGCTTAGTCTTCTTGGATGCCTACATATTTTTATCAGCAACCCCAAGAGACATATTCTTATCAACAACCCCAAGAGACTTATCACTTGGAAAATCAACCTTGTTTCTCTCTTACTCAACCCCAAAATTTTGATAATTTAAGTGCAAGTGAAATCACAAACATTTTGCTTGATTTCAATAGAAAAATTGATGAGCTTTAGATATAACAAGAGTTTGATGTACAATAGGAGGAGTGGGATAATCAAGCCTATCAAGGGCAACAAGAAGGTTATTTCCCATGTCATGATGAGCTTTTCCACCAAACTCATCATCAACAACAAGAGTTAGAAGCTCGATGGAGGTATGAGCAGTAGTTGGAGGCACAAAGAAGGCAACAAGAAGAGTGTACAACAAATGATGTTACTAGGAAAGAAAAAATTCGACTTTCCCTTGCTCTAGCACAAGTTCCTAAGACTCAAGCAACCCCTTGTGTGCCTAGTTTCAAACAAGCACCTCTACCATTTCTAGAACAACTTGCTAAGGAGGAGGTAAGAAAACATAAATTTGTAAGCTTCAGGAACCCTAACAAGCCTCTTGAAACTTCTATTAGCCCTCCTTTTGTTTGAGAACAACCTATTATGCAAGAGGTTTGCAAGCACAACATTTTTAGTTTCAAGAATCCCAATCATCCTCTTGAAACTCCCATTCAACCTCTTGTTCCATCAAGCGGATCTTCTATGCTGGAGATCCCAAGTTTTGTTAGCCTCCATTCCTCACAAGAACACATCCTTGAGGAGGCTCAACCTTTTTCTCTATTGAGCAACCCCTTCCAGAACTTCAACAAGAGTTTCAATGCCCTTTTGACCGTTTTTCTCCCTCTTTCCCTATTTCACTCTTTAAAGGTGGACCTATGGTATGGGATCCTAATTGGTTAGAAGAACATAGGAAGGAGTAGTTTTAGGCTAGGAGTGAAGACGTTGCTGTTGTGGAGCCTTAATGTGCTCTTAAAAATGAGTGTCTTGGTCTACTACAAGAAAGAAGATGAAAAAGAGTTGCAACATCAAGACATTAAAAAGGTAGAAAAAATTGATACAGTAGAGGAATCAGTCCTTTCATTTGATGCCCTCCCTTATTTTGTTGAAGATAAGGAGGATAGATCAACTATACCTACATTAATTGAATCCTTCAAACAACTTGGTTTGGGATTAATGGATGAAGAAAACTCTATTGTTTTGGAGCAGCAACAACAAATGTGTTTAGCCCCTGTTATATTGGAGGAAACTCTCCTATCTAATGAGGTCTGTAGTTTTGAGGTTGATGATTTATTTTGGGACGATTTAGAAGCTTTTTGCTCAAGCTGGGATGCTGATCTTTCAGCCCCAAAAGAGAAGCTTTGTGGGTAGCAGTATAAGAATGAAGAAGCAGCAGAGGACGTGGCAACCATTACATGCCAAGAGTTTGATTTTTTTGCATCCAATTGCCAAAAAAGAATTAAAATTGAGAGGCAATTTGAAGAATTTAGTTCTTCACTTGAAGTGTCTCAAAATATGAGTTTTGTGTTGATGAAGTGTGCATCAATGCAAATGATTTTTTAGTTATTGAGCAACCACACATTTTTTTGGAGAGTGATGCTCCTGTTGCCCAATTTGTTTGTATGCCTGAGTTTCAAAGTTTCTCTTTTGTGGTGCATGAAGAAACAATTCCTTATGCAGATCAAAAATCAATTTTGGCACATTTTGCATCACCATGTGAGCTGGAAAATTTCTCATTTTGTTTCAGTTCATGCTTTGAGAAGGTCAGTGATGGTGACATTGGCTTATCCTTTTGTGAGGTGAGTTCTCTTCCCTCTACAAAAGGTTTTCTCTTGGATGCTAACCCATCTTCAAAAAAGTTCACCCCTGTTGTTGTATGTTCAACGAAGACACCAGTGCTAGATGAATTTAACACTTGCATCATATGGTTCCCTTGCAATGGGAAAATTTATAATGAAGCGATCCTTCACCTTGCAGGCGTTTTATACAGTTACATGCATGTTGGTAGCAATTTTTAGTGGTTGCAGCTAGGTGAGGTCTGCAACTATGGTTTGAGGGAGATCAATTCCTTTAAAAGGTTCATTTTTGACAAAGGCAAGCTTCCATTCTTT
The DNA here is from genome assembly GCA_007115665.2 of Sequoiadendron giganteum. Classification (NCBI taxonomy): domain Eukaryota; kingdom Viridiplantae; phylum Streptophyta; class Pinopsida; order Cupressales; family Cupressaceae; genus Sequoiadendron; species Sequoiadendron giganteum. Next base: position 145,235,602 of record CM021100.1, on the reverse strand, counting down.
TCCTTCTGTTAGTTTAGAGTATATATTATAAATATCTTTCTTTCCATGAAGTGCATTTGCACACCCAGCATTCTCCTTAAGGGAATCTATGCTTTAACTTTCATGCTTTTCTCTAAGTGCAACTGCACATGTTTTGTTTTGCTTTGAGGAGGCCCAATTGTTGAAGTTTTCCCCTTCATGACTCCGTGCCCAGTGGACTGATAAGGCCTCTGGATCCCATGATTAGCAGGAAATCACCCCGTAGAAGTTGCCATTAATGTTGAAATTTCATGCCCCCCTTTGATGTCCCATCATTGATAAGCAATCTGAGAAATCCTCCATGGGCCATCTGGCATGTTTTCTCCATAAAGGTTCCTAAATTTTGCTAAGTCCCAAAATTTCAAGTTTTTGGGCCGTCTCTTACTTGCTTCCTTCATGCCTTTTGCATCGCTCCTTCTCCTTTCTCATCTTTCCTCTAAGTGTTTTGGCCCTCGGCCTTCAACCTTTACCGTTACCCTTTACCAATATCTAAAGGTAAGCCTCAAGCCCTACCTCTGATCACCGAAGCTCGATAAGGTTTCAAGATTTGGCTATCTTTTGTCTTGTTGGATTGCGGGGGTCGTCCTCTCCTTGTTCCTCTTCCATCCTTTCGCCCTTCTACTATTGGCCTTTGGCCTTCAACCTTCACTCTTGCATCTTACCTCTTAGCTTCGGAGGTAAGAGGTAAGGCTTCCCTCTGATTTTCAAAAGATTGGTTTTTCTGGCTTTCGGTCATCACCTAGACTTCATCGTAATGTCGAAGGGACTTCTTCTTCGGTCTCTTTGATATTATTTTGTCTCCTTGACAATTGCTTTTCAAAAAAAGACTGTCATGTTTATGAGTTTCGGGTGTAATGCTTCTCCTTTACCTCCAATTTTTGGAGGTAAGCATTCCCTCTTACCCCCGATGTTTCCCTTCTTCTTTGCACTTTCTTCTTTCCTTCTTCCAAGCATGAGGTAAGCTATAAGGCCGACGCTCGATTCCTAACCACCCGATCACCAACATCTGACAAATGTTTTTCAAGGGTCAAAGCCATTTTTTTCAAATGCTTGCAAAGATGTTTTTTTGAGCCCGACGCCTCCCTGTGTTTTGGTGTGTTTTTTGGGCGACGTTTTTAATGCTTGATTTGAATTTTGAGCGGTATGTCTTGGTTCCTAGGCTTCAAGGATGACATTAATTTCTCCCCTCACATTTCTGCAAGTGGATTTCATGGGTGCCTATGCCCATTTATTTCTTTTTGTTGACTTTCTTGGCGGACCTATGCGCTAGTCACATCTTTCATGGAATGACTCCATTATTGCATGCACAGTATTTTTTGCTAACCTTGGTTAGGGTTAGGGTTTGAATTGTGCTTGTAAGTTATGCTTGATCTATAAAGAAAAGAAATGTATTCATTTTGTTCTTCTTTAGTAGGTTGTTCTTCCTCTGGCTCCTCTAGGGTTTTTCTTTTGCAAACTGTATTTCACACTCTACCATTGTAAAGATTGGATTTTTGCCTCTACATTAATGAAATAGATCAAACTTTCCTCTTCTTAGCTCTTTTGTGTTTGAGTAAGTTATTACCTTCATATTTGAGTGTTTATTGTATTTTCATGCATGCATGTTTGTGAAATGGTTTACAGTTGTTGGTTTGAGAAACCTTGCTTTCCTTCTAGCGCCTTGTCAAACCCTAACCTTCTTGTATCCCTCTGAAAGTTGACCAAATAGAGAGTTGTGAAAGTCCCCTTGCCCCTATTCAACAATGTACTATGCAATATTGATCAAGAAGAAACAATCTTTCCATCTTAGTGTATCACCTCCATCTTCCCTTTCATGTTCTCCTTCTCCCCTTTTCCTTGTGAGATGTTAGTGGTAGGATTTCATGTGTTGGATTGGACTAACACATTGCAATGGGATTGAAAAAGGAAACCGACCTTCTCTGGAGATTCAACCTCATACACGCAAAGGTCCCACACCTTGAGGTCATTTCCATTGTGTCATTGGAATGCTGAGCTTTATGCTTAGCAGGGTGCAATTTCATGTGACAACACTTGCCACTAATTATAGGATCATAACTATCATGATATTGATTAGTAAAATATAGGGTTCTAAGTAGTTCAATAAATAATATTTAGTTTTTCTACTGTGATTATAGACATGCTTGTAATCCTTTAACCCTAAACCACAAGATTATTGTTTCGAAATTGAAGGATTATACTTCTATAAAGTTTGATGGAATGTAGGATTCTAATGTTTCACTTACCTAAAAAAAAAAAATTGATTTTTCTAGAGCCCATAATTGATATTTGAGTGTAGTATCACATCGAATGAATATTATAGTACTTAGTGTCAAATTACAAATTTACAATATTGCAACCTAATTTTCTTGTTTTGTAAATTGTTTTCTTTCAAAGATATTGTGAATTTGAGATAGGTACTACAACCTAAACAATAATAATTTCTTGACTTATAGTATGGATAAAATTGAGTGATGGCATACGAGGTCATTGAATTAACCTCGTTGATGCCACTAATAAAATATTAAAAGGTTAAATTTATTGTTCACGACATTAGAATTAGTAGTTATTAAAAAAACTCAAACGTTGATCTAAATCAATCTAGCATCTCTTGGCTAATATTAGAGGTTTGTGTTTCCAATATCTACCTTTTGAGATTTGCATTCTCAAATCGAATTGAATTGTAATAATTGATCACCATTCATCAAACTTGGAAAATTTCCAAGTGAAGTTGATAATGAAAGTTGTCGAGTTTTGAAGAAAGAAAATTTAATGACATGGAGTTTTGATTTAAAATTATAAATGGTGATAATTAATGTGTTCCTCATAGTCTAAGAAATATTTGGACTTTGGAGAATTATTCAAAAAATTACAATTCATTTCTATAGGTATTTTGGACTAGAAGAGTTTGGAGATAAGAAAATTAAAAGTGAATGTATTAGTTGTTGAACACCCAAAATACTAAGCAGGGGGGCGAATCAGTATTCTTTTAAACCACTTAAACATTTAAATATCCAATACTCACAACATAATAAATTTACAATAATGAATGAAAGCATGAAAACAATCAACATCACATAACACATGAACACCAAATTTTTATGTGGAAAACCCAAAATGGGAAAAACCACGATAAAGATTAGCTCACAATATATTATTATAGACACCGAAAATATCCTGATTGATATAACACACTTGATCCTGATTCACTAACATCATTTCTTCCTGAATCACTTCTTTACTAACCAATTAATTGAATAATCCTTATTTAATTAATTCATCAAGTTTCCTCTTTTAATTAAATAAATCAACTTTATTTGATTAAATCATCATCTTATTTTAATTAAATAAATCATTTTATTTAATTAATCCTAATTTTTCTCTTTGATTAAATAAATCAATTTTATTTAATTAATCCTAACGTTCCTCTTTTTAAATAAATCATTTTATTTAATAAAGTCATCTCCTTTAAAATTGAATAAATTAACCTTTATTTGATTTAAATTCTAATGTCATCTCTTTTAGTTGAATAAATCAAACTTTATTTAATTAAATCTAATATCTCAAATTCCTCTCATTTTGATTTAAATAAATCTAAATATCTAAATCAAATGTCAAATCAAACTAACTTCCATCTAAGTTAATTAAATCCTAACACTAATCCTCTTTTCTCTATCTTTTGCAACTTGCTTAAGTAAATCAATTTAATTGATTTATAAAATCTCCTATTTTCATTCAAAAGGACATCTTGTTGGAATATTTTTCCAATTTGAAAACTCCCTCCAAAAGGATTTTTCCTCCAACATGACATTAACTCCTCTTACAAGTCTTTTTTCTTGAGCCAAGTGGCATTAACTCTTCTTCCACATCTTTCTCCATAAGAAATCTTTTAAATTTCAAATAACCACCTAATTGCATTTATTTGCACATTCACCAAAATGTGCTCATTCCTCCTCCACTAGCATTTTGACAAGTGGCACCTTGCCATTGGCTCATGTTTAGTCCCATATTAATCCCATTTGGTCATTTCTCCATCATTCTCTCTTATAAATAGAGGTCTTCTCTATTGATTTTGGATCCACAATCTTAGGCATTTTGTTGCACAACTTTAGGCAAGGTTATTATCTTCAGATTTCATGCAAGTTCATCCATTTTCATCCAATTTTTCATAACATTTCATCCATCTTAGCTAGGTTATGGTCAAATTTCATCAAGGAGCACATGACCATCACCAATCTTCATCAAAGGCTTAGCAAGGAATTGGGAAAGGGCTATTTTTTACATCATCAATTCTACCATGGGATGTTGGTTTGAGTGTTCTTGAGTAAGATTTAATAGCTTTATTTGGTTTTACTTCATTTCATTTCTTGTTCTTAGCATTTGAATGAATTGCATGGGGAATGACTGTTTTAGATGTGTTTAATGACTAATACTATGTTGTTTGATGATGTTTGAACAGGTCTAAGGAAACATTCATATTTTGTGTTTAATGACTAATACTATGTTGTTTGATGATGTTTGAACAGGTCTAAAACAACCATTCACATTTTGGCGCTAGAAAGAGGGCAAATCTTGAAGAAATTAACACATTTTTTTGAAAATTCTGCTGTTTTCTTTCAAATTTTTGTGTCTATAGGAAGGAGCGCCACTGCAAAAGACAAACAGTGATGCTATTAGTTGAAAGTCACTATATAGCGACGTTGCATCTGCTCCAAAGGGTGACGCTCCTGTCATTTTCCACCCGGGCTGACCAGTCAAAATCCAAATCATGACGTTGGGTGAAATAGCGATGCATACGTGGTCTCTATTTTTCCACAGAGCGCCACTGACTTCACCAGAGCATCGCTGAGCTACTCCAAACAATGAAGCCTTTGTGGATTGTGACGATGTGGTGGGGTAAAATTCAGCTTTTTAGTTTTATTCAACATGTGTTTTTTTTTGTTTTCATCTCCTTGAGCTTCTAACTTGTTTTGTGGCTCTATTTTCTGTAGAATAACCCATTTTTGTAGGTTGGGGTGATCAAGAAGCAAAGGAGGAGACAAAGAGAAGAATTTGTATGGCATTAGCACATGATTGTAACAAGTGTTTTTAAACACTTTGGGAGCAATTATAATCCCATTTTAAGGACATAGTTATCTTCAAGTTTTTAGGACTTAAATAATTTTTGTTTGGGTTTTAAAAAGAACAAGCAAAAGGTTAAAAAGAAACTTAGGAACTTACTAAAGTTGGTTTTGGGTTTAAAAATTGAACAAACAAACTTCACACTTCATCTTGGTGCTATTAAAAAGAATCCATTTATTGCTTTTGAGGATTAAAAAGTACTTGTGCTTACTTTTCTTTTTGTAATCTTCTTTACAAACGAATACCATTCAATGTGTATGCACTTCTCTCGTGCTTCATGTCGATATTGAGAATCAAAATTATTTTAGTGACATTAGGTTGTCTAAAATATTGCCTCCACATTTCAAATTTGGGTTTTAAAATTGAACAAAACATGTGAGTGTGAAGAAAAGGCATTGTGTGTGCTCCCGCCTAAATGCATTAGGTGGTCAAACTACAAATACACTTCTTCGCTATTGTTTACCCTTAGAGATCCTACCTTGGTGGGAAAAAGTACTCGCCCCAAGGGAAAAAATCAAACCGGTAATGAGCTAAACACCAAGCTACTCCCAACCGGTATATAAATTTGAATGTTGAGGAAATATCAGCATTACAAAACTTCCTATAGACAAGCAAGTGATACTCTTTATTGGGTTGATCTTTCCTCTTGTGTGACCTTCTAAAAAAGTGCCTTGATTATGAACCAATTTGTGTAGAAGCCAAAATCCATATCTATTTGTTGGTGTCAGGAGGTCGGACCTCCGAAGTCGTCCCACGTACTTTTGGTTCAAAGTAGAGATGAAAAGTTCATCATGGGAGATTCATGAGAACTAAAGCTTAGATGACCCGAGAAGTGTGTGCTAAGAAAGGGGGAGCCAGTGTGGTCAAGCTTCTAATCATTTGATTTGAATAAGCACAACTGGAGAAATCCAAGTGGGAATCCAACAAATATTGTCTTTTCTATCCTAGGGTTGTGCATTTTTTCGGAATCAAAACACATTGCTTGAAATCTCAAAACGTGGAAACAAACATTCAACAAGGTCATCAAAATTCAAACCCTTTGGAAAGAGCAAATACCTTTGAAAAGCCCATATATTATTGCTTGTACCTAGGGATTTTATCCTTAGAGGCTTCTAAGTATTTGGGCCTATATCTCAATTTTCTCTCTCTAAAGTCAACCTAGGAAACTATGCCCTTGAATCCTTGATTTTCACATAATGGACCTTGTGGAATGAAAAGGGGTTGAGACATAGAAATTTAGTTTGGAAAGCTAAAGCAAGAAAGTGTTTGTGGTAAAAATAAAGTCATTAATCAAGATTAACTCAAATTGAACCCCACACATGTGCTTGGTCTCTTTTGGTCATATGGTTTTCCAAGCAAAACATTGGTCTTTTCATTTGAGCTACTCATAGGGTAAAGCATGTTCTTCACTATCGTGGTATTGTAAACAAGGTCCTTCTTAGGTTCATTTATAATCAAATAAAACACTTCATCCATCCCAAACATCTATCAAAATCCATCCCACCAAAAAAATTTAGAGCTTTGGAAACATCATTATCTAGAGTTGGGTGCATCATTTAACCAAATCAAAATCATCTGCTTAGTTAGGAGTGTGAGAATGCATCCTTTCTCATACCTCTAGTTAAATTAGCACCCTTTGAATAAGTTCATCCTAAGGTCACATCCAACATATTGGGATCTACAAATTCATTATCTAAATCAAACCAATCCAAAAATTTCTAAAGTCTAGCATTAATCCAAAGTTCCTAAAAGTCCAAACACCCTTATCACTCACCCTTTCATCTTTCATCTCATCATTGGTCCTAAACACCTTAGAGGTTCATTTTTGCAACAAGGTCAAAACACAAGAAAAACATGGAATATAACCTCAATTCATTCATCATGAGTAATCCAAGTCAACCAAACTATCAAGACCTTACAATTCCAATTGATTATCAAAACTCACATTTATACAATCTATACATGGCATCATTATCTCCTACAAATTTCAATGATACAAAAAATGAGTATGACCAATCTAAATTTTGGACCACCTTTACCTATGGTAGATTTAAATCAAAGTCAAAACCTACAAATCCATCAACCAAACACTCAATGCATGAGTCTTATTCCAAACAACATTATCCCACCAAATCCATACATGCCAAATGTGACTATACCAAGCTTACCAAACAAGAACATATCAAATTCACACTTTGTGAACTTTGGGATAGACATGTTTGTGAATCACACCAATTTTGTTCAAAGTACAAACAATATGTTAGCAACTCCATGTATTGATCCAAGTCAAGGCAACCTCATGCAAAACCAAAGTTACCCAAATCAAATCATTGTGTTTCCCAACCACAACAATGTTCAATGTCAACCTATAATGCCAAATTTAAACATCATCCTAAATTAGAACATTTTCTAAAATCATTTTGTCCATGATCCCATGCAAACACCACAAGTATACATTCCAAATATGCTTACTCAACAACCAAATCAACTATATCAGGAATGTCAAGATCAAAATCAAGAACAAATTTTATGAAATCAAATTGCTATACTTAACAAATTCATTGATTCATATCACCAAGAGACATCTCCACCCCAAAATCAATACACTCTTCCATTGGTTGAACCATGCCACCAAAACAGTGAGTTGTCTCCACAACCACATCAAGAACGATATCTCTAATGTCAAGAGGTTGGATATCAAGATCAACAATATCAACAACAAACCCAATCACCCCATCTCGAAGATCAGTCATCACATCTCCAAGATCAATCACAACTATCCATCAATGAGCACCTTGAAGATGTTTCCACCTCATCCAATGATCAAATCAACGTATATCAGGAGTCACTTTCAATCATGATCAAAATCCACCAACAATACCCCACAATGATGCTATTCAGGAAATGTTAACATCATTTGATCTTATGATTGAAAACATTGACAATATCTCCACCACAATTGTTGAAAACAATGATCAAGATCTATCCATCAATGAGCACCTCGAAGATGTTTCTACCTCATCCAACAATCAAATCAACATACATCAAGAGTCACTTTTTATTCATGATCAAAACCCCTCAAACAATGATCTATTTCGAGATGTGTTAACATTATTTGATCCTATTGAAATAATCCAAGATCCATCCACCAATGATCATGTTAACAATGTCTCTACATCACCTAAAGAGTTAGAGGACATATCTCAAGAACACATTCCAAAGCATGATCAACATCTTCCACCAAAGTCTAGCAATGGTCCTTTCCAAGATATATTGACATCCTTTGACCTCATGGTTACATATATTGAAGGAATCCTAAACTCAACATTTGATCCAAGTCCACTCAAAGATCAAAAGGATATTAAGCCACTCCCCATGCCTAATGAAGAGGTCCAAGAACCCTTTGTAAGCAACCCATCCTTTGAAATTGACCCATGTCAAGAACTTGATCCAAAGTATGTCAAAATAAATTCCAACATTAACCAAGATTAGGAATTTGTATCTCCACGATACTACAATGATCTAATGAGAACTCTCCTATCTATACAAGATGTCACAAATGATGATCATATTCATATAGCACATAATCCTCCATCTACCCATGAGATGCTTTCTTTGGATGGACATGTAGATGATTTTCATTCAAAACAAGAGTCTCATACTCTTGATATCACTACCAAGGAACAAGAGTCTCCTACTCTTAACATTTGTACACATGATCAAGATAAAGAAAAATATAGAGACACATCATAAATGGGTCATGAAGAAGGCTTCTACAAAATTTGTGAATCAGAAAAATCCATTGAAGACATATAAAAAATGAATCATGGGGAAGACTTTTACGTGGATAGTGGATCATCAACACCTCTTGAAGAACCATTGAAATATGATATTTCACAAGATCAAGCCAAAGATATCAATCAGGAATTTATCCCACATATGGAGGATCCTATCACTTATAAAATTGGGTCACTTAACTTTTATAAGGTAAGCTATCTTATCAATGAAGAAGCTGTCACCTTTGAAGATCCACAACAGAGTAGAGAGGGATTAACATCTTGTTTCCAAGGTAAATCATATCCTATTGCAAAATGTTTCAATAGATGAATTATTAAGGTAGAGGATTAGGCCTACATGAACAGGGTATCCTAGAAACAATACAAATTATTGGCAATCCTAAGCATCATTGTCTTGGTTGTTTGATAATTAAGGGATCTAAACATATCAGTGATACCTCTGTAATACTAGGACAATTTTATCTAATGCAAGCATCAACATATGGATCATGAAGAATCATTATGATGAAACCAATGCCAATACTACAACCAGCCATGTCATGAATCTTCATCCACCCATCACCCCATCCATGAATTGGGACCAACATCAAAATAAAGACTTGAATCAAAACAAGAAGAGCATTATCAAAGCAGAAGAAGTTGTAAAGCATGAAGGACAAATAAAATACAGGTGGATACCAAAGAATACAAAGAAATATTATCCCTATCAAACTCCATTAGTCAAATAAACTATGAGACAAAATAAAAAAGGGAAAAGTATCCATCAAAGATGTCCATAAAGGCAAAAGTAGGCTTCTCAAGCAACGTACAAATTATATCAAGTAGTTGGTCCTAATTCCATGCACACTTCCATATCCACCCATTATTGCTCATCTTCCCAAGTTTGGAGAGTCAAAGGTTCCAAGCTATCAACCAATCCATCTTTCATTCCTAAACATACAATAACATCCACTCCCCCATGCATGATATCTAATTCTCACATTGACCATGTATTGGCAGCAACCCTTCATCATAAGGATTTAGAAGGCACTCTATTGTGATGTGCGCACAAATATAAAGTTAACCTTGGTATCAATAAAGCAAAACAAAATTCTCAAAAGTTTCATTCGAGTGCATGTATTTTAGTGAAACAACTTCTTCAAGCAGGATATCGATGGAAAATTATGACAAAAGCATCAATGTCAGTAGTACCAGGTGGTTCAACATGAGCTTAAAATCTTTCAGCAAAAAAACAAAAAATAAAAATAAAATCATGAAAATAGTAAAAATAAAAATCGTCCTCCAATGAAAACCACTATGGTGGCACTTTGGACAGGTACCATGATGAAAACCTAGAAAATAGGCGTCATGTGTAGAATTGAGCATCTACGTGCGCCAGTTTAGTTGAAAGAATCTCATCCCATCCATGATAAATCCAATATTCCATCCATCTAATCCATAATACATCCATTCATCCACAAACCATTTATCCAATCCATTTTCATCCATCTCCATCCATCTTCCAAATTATCTTTATCTTGGAAAATTTTGGTGCACACTTTACACTTGCTTATGGTAGACATCTTGACATGGGTCATTTTCATTGATCCTATCCTACCCAACATTATCTGAGCCTTGAAGCATTATCCAAATGAGCGTCCTCTGTTCGAACACCTTATCTTGTCACAAGATAATCCTTGGCATCCTTGGCATGCTTACCATATCCATCCATCCACACACCTATCCAAGCATCCACCCATGGAATTCTATACATTGCTAGACACTAGGGAAAAATATTTACATCTTGCTTTGGGAATAAATCTTGATCTATATCCTCCAACTTATGTACTGATTCGAACATTGGGAAACATAAAATCAAATTGATCAAAGCATTTGTGAGCCAAAATTCCAAATCACTAACCCATAGCATATTTTGATGAGCAGATGTTCGTTATCAAGCTTTATCTTTCATCAAACATCAATCCAAACAATCCACATCAGTTGCATCTAACTTTCACTTCAACATCACATCAAATCATTCAAACAGATTTGGTTCCAAATCAAGCTTCAAAATCTTGATCAATCAAATCTAATCAATCCTTCATCATCTCGGGATATCCTTCCCAATCCTTGTGTTGCTTAACACTATCCTTGCATTGTTGTGTATCCTCAACAATGTTATCATCATCAATCCAATCAATCAATCTAGCTTGGTTTTCAACAAAATCCTAAAATAAAACATTGATATCATCACATATCCATCTCCAAAGCGTCGAAATCATGTGAAAATCCAAAAAATTCAAAACATTTAAAAAATTCAAAAATAGGTCAAAAAATCCAAAAAATAAAAAATAGTGCCGTCATGTCGAACTACGTCATCTCTGAGCTTGAACGTAGGCAAGGTTGATATTTGATCAGCCCCGAGACACTTAGGTCAGTCCTTTAGGAGTTTTCCACAATAAGCTGGCAATCCATTTGTTCATATCTCATCAATAATCGAGTTTGTGTCAGTTGAACTACACGGTCTTTGCGTATATAACGAAGGCAAGGCTAATCTTTGATTAGCCCTTGAGACCCCTAGGATAGGTCTTTAGGTTAGTCTCTTGGTCAAAATCTCAAAAAAACCCAAAAATGTCAGAAAATTTGAAAAGAAAAACATTTGTAAAATATCTTAAAAATACCAAAAAACAACCTCAAAACATTTCAAAACCTCAAAAACATCCAAATATTTGAAAAAATCCATCTGTCCCCTCTCAATTTCACCTAAAATAAGCATTCGCTCATAATAAATCTATCGTCGCCCTTAACCTTTGGTAAAATAGTTGGAAACAAGTCTAGCAAGTTAAAACGTGAAAGCTCTATCACCAAGGGTCTCAAGTCTAGGTCAGTAGGTAAACAAGTTGGTCAACTCTTGATATTAATAGCCCATCATCCAGTGAATCCCAAATCATCTGATAACATCATGTCCTAGGATGCATCCTTCCTATAATGGACATCAACATTAAGCATCACCATAATTTTAGTCTTGGCTAGCGGTATGAAGAACATTAGCTTGTTTATTTACTTGATCTTTGTCTTGTTGATTTATCTTATTGTGCTCATTCCGATGACCTCTCGATGATGTCCAAACAAAGGGATTTAGAGAGAAAGGAATGGGGCAACGATCATTATCTTTTTATCTGCTGTGCTTGTTGGATGTTCTTGTAATATAACCTTGGTCATGCGTACTTTGTTTGGTTTGTAGGGAGGGAATTTTAGGTATCTTGTTGACCACATAGGAAGGCTTGCCTTTCTATGTTTTGGTCCGAGATATTTGAAATATCTGAACTGCATTTTAAATAAGGTTTCATATGCCAAGTGTGAACATGAGTACTCCTATCCGATTGTCGAGTCAAAGTCCATCACACTAGGTGCAACACCATCCTAGTTCTTTATACCTTGATGCATCATGCCTGTGTGTTAAGGTAAGTAAGCCCTTTTAAAATCCCAATTCCTGATAAGTGAAACATCATCATCATTCATCATCATCTTTAATAAAGTCTCAACGGATTATAAACTTGTTGAATCCTTTTTCATCATCTTATTTTTTCTATCCTCTTTCACCCTAACATGATATCATGTCATCCATAAACCATCTGCATCCTGCATATTCATACATATCATCATAATAAGTAACATAATCCATCTCACATGCACTACATCTTAATTCCTATCATTTGCATCATCATCAAATAGATCTATTAGTCTAACCATCCATACATCCATCTTGAATCTCTTTGTCGTGAGATCGACCCTCAAATCAAAGCTTTTCATCCGATCTCTCAAGGGGGCAATGTACCAACACACTTATTTCCACTGGGGCATCTAAAAAATCAGATAATTTTTGACTTTTGATTTCGCCAGTGTTATTCTTTGAATCAATGCAGCAGGTACATTGCTTCAAAGAGGGGAAAAATGTAGACATCGAAAATATCCTGATTGATATCACACACTCGATCCTGATTCACTAACATAATTTCTTATTGAATCACTTTTTTACTAACCAATTAATTGAATAATCCTTATTTGATTAATTCATCAATTTTCCTCTTTAAATAAAATAAATCAACTTTATTTGATTAAATCATCATATTCTTTTAATTAAATAAATCATTTTATTTAATTAATCCTAATTTTCCTCTTTGATTAAATAAATCAATTTTATTTGATTAATCATAACGTTCCTCTTTCTAAATAAATCATTTTATTTAAAAAGGTCATCTCCTTTAAAATTGAATAAATTAACCTTTATTTGATTGAAATTCTAGTGTCATCTCTTTTAGTTGAATAAATCAAACTTTATTTAATTAAATCTAATATCTCAAATTCCTCTCATTTTGATTTAAATAAATCTAAATATCTAAATGAAATGTCAAATCAAACTAACTTCCATCTAAGTTAATTAAATCCTGATTAACTCCTAACAGTAATCCTTTTTTCTCTAGCTTTTACAACTTTCACAAGTAAATCAACTTAATTGATTTATAAAATCTTCTATTTTCATTCAAAAGGGCATCTTGTTGGAATATTTTTCCAATTTGAAAACTCCCTCCAAAAGGATTTTTCCTCCAACATGACATTAACTCCTCTTACAAGTCCTTTTTCTTGAGCCAAGTGGCATTAACTCTTCCTCCACAAGAAATCTTTCAAATTTCAAATATCCACCTAATTTCATTTATTTGCACATTCACCAAAATATGCTCATTCCTCCTCCATTGGCATGCTGACAAGTGGCACCTTGCCATTGGCTCATGTTTAGTCCCATATTCATCCCATTTGGTCATTTTTCCATCATTCTCTCTTATAAATAAAGGTCTTCTCTATTGATTTTGGATCCACAATCTTAGGCATTTTATTGCACAACTTTAGGCGAGGTTATCATCTTCATATTTCATGCAAGCTCATCCATTTTAATCCAAGTTCTCATAACATTTCATCCATCTTAGCTAGGTTATGGTCAAATTTCATCAAGGAGCACATAATCATCACCAATTTTCATTAAAGGCTTAGCAAGGAATTGGGAAAGGGATATTTTCACATCAAAATAGCATCAATTCCCCCATGGGATGCTGGTTTGAGTGTTCTTGAGCAGGATTTAATAGCTTTATTTGGTTTTACGACATTTCATTTCTTGTTCTTAGAATTTGAATGAATTGCATGGGGAATGATTGTTTTAGATGTGTTTAATGATTAATACTATGTTGTTTGATGATGTTTGAATAGGTCTAAGACAACCATTCACAATTATAACAAGTTATAGTATATTACAGAAGTTCTCATTGTAGGTGGACTCATTGTCTTAGTGGACTCACTGCCCATTGAAAGATAGAAGATATTGTGACACACAACCAAGTTTTGAATTGTTATAATTGCATCTAACATATGCATAAAATACAATTCCAATGAAGCTCAAACTACAGACTTTACACACTTCATATTGATTTGACTTAATACTCTACTCTACTTTGTATTTACACAATTCAAATCCAAAAACTCTTATCACTTATCAATGCTTAAAATACTAAAAAAGGATCCTTCATATATATCCGTTTCACCTACAACATTAATTAGGTTGGCCTAATTGGATGTAATATGAAAAATGTAACTTGCTGGTTCAAGATTCATACATACACGCTTCACGCCGAGATGAAAAACTTAAAAAAATTCAAAATAGGTTGGCATGGACCCAAAATAACACCCACATAATGGATCAATATATATTCAGCCTCCACAATACACCTAACTCATTAGGTCAACACCTGCAATGACCTAATATCAAAAATTATTGATTGTACACCCACATTCGAACATGTGAGCCTCCAAACTCTTTTCCATCTAGAATATACACACTACTAACACCTGTCAACCTTTCCACAGAAGTGCAAGGCCGGATTCCAGTCCGTAGAGTAGTGCGGATTCATCAAAACATATGCACCGAATTGGAAAATTCCTGTAATTGCTAGTCCAAACTTTTGTTACTCATAACTTCCACACTAGGAGACAAAACAAGATGAAACTCAAGAATTAGGTTCCTCTACCATCCAAAAAAAATATATTAGAAGCATAGAGAAAGATCTTAATTAATGGACCAATGCGGACCCAAAAACTAGATGTTTGTACACATAATTTACTTGTATTGACACTTAGTCAATTTTTGTATTAACCACTTTCACTAGATCAAACCTTCTTGAAAAATTTCCTTTCATAATCATCCTCAAACATGTTCAAGCCATCCAAACTGATCTGCACTATGGTATTCATACCAGAATACAATGTTAACATCAATGACAACACTGCAATGCATAATTGAAAGGCTTGTGCTTAATGAAAAACTCCTTATTGTTCCCACAATCTCTCTCTTTTTCATTGATGGAAACATGCCAAAATTATCTCCAAAATCACTCCCCCTTTGATATCAAGGGCAAAGGGTGCATGCAATAGTCTTCTTACATATTGGATCTCCTCCTGACAAATATATACATGTATACAAACTTGAAAAATTGAACCGACTCCCCTTAGGAGTGCTATGCATCATGACCAAATAATAAATTTATACCAGAAAACATTGTACACCATCCACATATATACACAAAAGTATGAACCAATAGACTAAAAATGCATAAAGAAATAGAAATACTGTCAACTAGAAGAAGTTGACCCTTGTAGCTTCTCAAGGTGGGCTTGCCACTCTTTCTTTCCTTCTTCCCAGATCCTCTTGGCTATGCCAAGCATTCAACACTGTGTCTCTAGCTCCATTAAGCATTCTTCACCTTCTTCCGGATTGCTGGATACCAAATTAAGCTTTGTATCCTTATCAGTAATCAACAAGGCACTAGAAACATATATGAACTTTGAGTTCACTAGGTCCCTGAGATTTTTGAACTGCATAATAATCTCCTTTTGTGCTTGCAGTTGGAAGAACTGATCATGTAAATATTCTATTGCTAATCTTGTTCTTCCATCTAGGTTATGTGCCAAATCATAGGCACTAGAAGCTTTGTCAATCTGAGAATCAATTGAGTCCATTTCATCCTTTATGCTCCTTGTGGCTCCAGGCCACTTCAGACAAAATTGAAATATGGCTTTGGCCTCTGCCAGACAAGGTTGTGCACCCTTGAGAATTTCTTGAATTTTATTATGTGCATGGGCACACTTCTCCGTTAGCTCCATTAGCCTCTTCTCATCCATTTTCTTATCTAACTCTTTTTCTAATTTTTCTTTTAATCCAAAGGCATATTCTTTGAAAGAACCAATCAAATTTTTTATGTTCTCCATACTAGATAATGGATTATCAATGGTTGCTCCGGGTATGGCCTCCTGTAGAGTCTTCACAACTTGCTCAATCGGTTCTCCACTCTTCTGATGAGTTTAAATTATTTCCTTCCAAGCATATGCATGGAAGACATCTCCCAATTGAAGCTTGTGGAGGGGAAAAATATTATCCAAGTCCATGTTGAGAAATGGTGCCTCAGATGTATTGGCATTTGGGCCTCTGCATTATCGAACTGACAGTTAAATGTCACTAGGACAAAGCTACTAGTCTAATCAAAATCCCATTGGTGGGAAATGGTTTGTTAGTTAAGTCACTGAGTTTCAAGTTTTTCTAACTTAAGTCTTGGGGTTCTAAAGTTTCATAACCTCCCAACTTAGCGACTTTGAGGTTCTCTATGTTGTTGGCGTGTTGTAGGTTTTGGGAACTTCATAACCTTCGACATGAGGTTCTGAAGTTTGGGTTTTGAGCGACTTAGCGATTGGAGCAGTATCGGGGTGACTTGTTGTTATCGACGGGACTTGGAGTCATGTCTTGTCAATACTTCGATAAGACTATTTTGGCATTATGTTCCATCGATGAGAGTTGATCATTTCGGTGGGACTCTGTCTTGAGTCTCCTTGATGACTCAATGGAGCATATAAAGGAATCCTATTGGAGGGACTTCATGATATCGAAGGGACGCTGGGTTAAGTACCTTCGACAGGTTGATAATCCGATGGATGTAGGGACCATGACGATGTGATGTGATATAACTTGATCTATGGTTGTGATGAGTTTGATCCAACGACGCTTGCTAATCTCCTGCCTCTTGTGGTGGGTCCCGAGTGACTCCCACGGGGTGTGCGGGATTGGCTGATTGATGAACGTGTGTCTTGGCGGACCCTGATCATGACAAGTGGTATATGAAGGAGAAGTCGAATTGATAGTTGGAAAGTGATGGTTAGTTGCTAACTATTGATGGATTGAATGACGATTGACTCAACAGTTCTGAACTATATTGTAACCATTTGTTTGTGGAAGTTGAATTGAATCATTTCCTATTGGTTAAGAATGAATGTTATAAAATGTTGAATGTTCTGTAATAAGACCGAGAGGGAAATAAAATAAGGTTATGCTCCCGGATTCTCTCCATAATGGAACAAGATGTAAATATCCTATAAAAGCTTAGAGCTTGTAATTGTATTTGTAATTGTATTTTTGTTGCCGAATAATGCAATGAAAATCTAGGATTTTGGAGTGGGGTTTTTTACCCAAAAGGGTTTTCCCCACGTAAATCTTGTGTGTTCATGTTTCCTATTTCATCTTTCATGGTAGTTGGTTCTGTTTGTTGAATATGTTAATGGTGTTGTTGGAACTGGTTTAATTAGCATTAAATTTTCTCTAAGGTTCAATGAGGGAAATGAACTATGTCTGATTCCACTTTGTGGCATAGTAGTATGTGTCTTTGAGGAAATCTAAGAAAATAAAAGCTACTGAAGGCACTACTGATCTTGGATGTTTCTTTTTGAGATGACCAAAATTCTCCAACAAGTGGTATCAAAGTTTTCTTCTGGGATTTTATTTTTTGCTTGCGTGTATAGGTTTGTGAGTTTCATGTACTTGAATGGACTCACATGTGGCTTGTATGTGAGAATTCTTGGTGTTTCTGATTCTGGGTATTCCTTCTGTGAAGATTTCTTAGTGTGGCAGGCTTGAGGAAATTTGAAGGAATCGAGTGATGGGTTGATCCTTTGGTGAGTAGAAATTCTTGCTCTTTTGTTTGAGTTTCAAGAGACAACAGGAAATATGAAAGATGGAGAGACTTGAGCTGGTCATGTTGAACTGATGTGACCTGAAGCTCGTGAGTTGGTAGTAGTATAATCCTGATGCATGGGGTGGAATATTTTACTCTATGGTTGTGTTGTAGCAAAGATTTCATATTGGGTGTCTGTGTGAGGGGCTCCCTGATGATATGGAGAAGCTTGGGTTGTTGTTCAGTCATGGAGTAATGTGCTTATGCTGGGAGTTTTTCCTGGTATTGGAAGGCATAGTTTTTTGTTACCCCGATTGCATGTAGGCTATGGAGTTGATCATTGGATGGTCTGGAAGCTTCTAAAATAGCCTGTCTCTCTGTCGGATGCATGTGCATGTTGGTGGTTTTGGAGCTGGCTCGATATGGGCCTGGAGTTCCTAAACTGCTGTTTCCTTTCAAGGATGTTTTCTACTTGCATTGCTCAGATTCATGTTCTTTAGATTTGAGGGGTTTTATAGATTCCTATTTAAATAATATGGTTATGCATATTCATGATAATCCTTTATTTTGGTTTAACTGTTATGGTGTCTATGTTTTAGAATTTTGAGTCATCTAGATGTGAAGTAGTGTATAGTCATAAAATTGCACCCCTTGCAATTTCACATACATTCTTGTATCTTCTTTAGTGTCCACTCCCTTAGCATCTTGTGTAGGCTCACATTAGCTCTTGCATTATCCTTTTTCCCTCCTCAGGATGCTCTAGCACCCCTTTTAAGCACCTGCCCTCATGCGTCAGCTTTACATCAAACTTGGTGCTTTTCCCGTTTGTGTCATTTTTTAGTGTAACGTGTCCAAACACTAGCGCGTCGCATGGAATTTTGTGCACCACACTAGCATCCTACAATGTTTCAACATTCAAATGACTGCCTCCAAGCATTTTTTCCACTTGTCACTTACCTTTGTCGGTGGTAATTGCTCGAGACGCCTTGTAACTGCCCAAGAAGCTTCTTCTCCTTCCTTAAATGCTATCTTTTCCATTCTATTGCTTCTTCCAAGTCTTGCTAGCACTTCTCTAGCTTCATTCCAGCTTCTAGCTTCACTCTAGCTCTTGCTTACACAACTCCATATAGATTGTTACAACAAATTCAATCTCTTTTAATCTCTCTTAGCAACACTCTTTGTAGCCCTCTTGGATCTCGCATCTCTATCCCTTGCCTTATGCTTGTGAGCATCCTGGAATTCCATATCTCCTATCTTTTGCATCTACATATTGTGATACGGGTTCTCCTCCTTGAGCGGGGATTGCTTTTATCACCTCCTTTGTGATACAAAATCTCCTCCTTGAATGAGGTTTGCTTTTATCACCTATTTTGTGATACGGGTTCTCCTCCTTGAGCGGGGTTTTCTTTTATCACTCTTAATTGGTGGTGCGGGTTCTACTCCCGAGCGGGTTTTTCTTTCACCACATGCTGTGTCCATTTTAGTTACAATCTCTCTTTCTATCTAGCTGTCTATGGAGGTGGGAACACCAAAATGGGGGTTTGGATGAGGCAAACCCCTATACAACCCCAACAATTTCTCCAGATCTTTTGCATGCAGGTTTTGAAGACAGTCACATGCTAGAGGTTTCATCACTTGTGTGGTTGTGAGCATTTTCTTCCTAACTCTTACTGTCTTTATCATTTCTATTTCACTTTATTTCAGCTTTATCGCACTCTGTTACTTTCTCGTATTCTGTACATTCTAAGCAATCGGAGTAGAAGTATTCATTTATCTATTTTATGTGACATTCTCACTTTCTGGTCCATACAAGATGCCAACACATTGCGTTGTTGTTCGTATCCTACGTTGATGTCCTTTGGCCGAGATCTTGTCATTTTGTCCAGAGAATATTTGTCACCTGCTCTTTCTAATTCTAAAACTCTTGTTGTTGTTCCTTTAGGTAGTTTAGGGAAGTTCACCCTATGAGGCTCTCAGAGTGAAGAGAAATTGTGAGTAGTGAATCCCCCTTCTCTACATTTTGGCGAACCTGACGTGAAGATAAAATCTTCTGAAAACTAGGAATTTATTTACCCCTACTTGGTGGAGTCATAACTTTTGACTCGGTGATCGTAATTCAGAATCATTGGAATTCATAACCGTTGACACTATTGGAAAGGCAGTTGATTTTGAGGGACCGACACAAGTTTTGACCTCAAATTTCACCTTGGAGACCTCCGAAAATGTGAATTACTAGAACATAGAAAATATCAAAAAAATCGTAATGAATTTAATATCTTCTTTCATTAGTTCAGTATCTAATGTTGGTCAAAATGTTAATGATATTACATTTCATGCATGTGATGGTGACTTGGCTTTACCCATGTCACTTGATATCTTTGATCCTTCTCACGAAATTCCTCTAGATTCAAAGAATATTTTTTTGCAAGAAGATGAAATGATTGATACCTTTCTCAATGTTACTCTACCTTCTCTTCATGCCAATGCACTCTCTTATAGAGATGATGCATTTGTGAATAATGAACCTTCTATTCATTCCAATGCACTCTCTTCTAGAGATGATGCATTTGTGAATGATGAATCTCTTATCTATTCTAATGCATTCTTCACTAGAGATGATGCATTAGTGCATGATGAATTTGTTAGAGCAATAATTTATTATGCTTAATTAATTACATCATACTGGTTAATTAATTAAGTCACTTATTCCTCTAGTCGCTTAAGCTAAACTTAGGCGCATTAATAATCATTTATTAATTATTAAGTGTGCACACTAGGGTTTCATTTTAGGGTTTCTTGATCTCCTTCATAAGGATTGATCTCTTTGTAATAACTGAGATTCTGATAATGCATTTTACACTTTGAGGTTTACAGATCTTCTCTGGTTTTGCATGTCTTTTGCATGTGACAGGTATCCATTTGCATGCAGGTGATCTTGGATTCTAACATGGTATTAGAGCTCCAGACCTGCCGCTGCCTGTTCGTGATCTGAAGATATGGCTTCTCAGTGAGTTTCAAGTGCAAGGGTTTCCACAGGCATCTTTTTTTACAAGATCTGGGGGTATCCAAATTTTTGGGACACTATGGGCTAAAACAGACGTCACCATTGCGTTCGCAGCGCCCCAAAACCCTAGAAACGCCTGTCAAATCATCCATTTTGGAGCAGTTGGTTTCTGAGGCAAATTTTTTTTTGCTAGGGAAGCCGTACGACCTCCCCAGCATGCATTCCGAGGCAGTTCTTCTCACAAAAATCGAGAAAAAATTGAAAACTGCGCATCGGTTCTTGCGCCTCCAGTTCGGAAGAATTCCGCCACCGGGCGGCCACCGGGCGGCCGCTGACCCGCCATCGCCGCTGGCTTCCGCCACCATCTCGCCGCCGGCCTCTGCCCAGCCCTTGTGGGCTCCAACAGGGTTAGCTCCGGTCACATGGACGACCGGGCGCTGTCCGCCAGCCCTTGAGGGCTTCTCATCCTCAGCCGTCGGTCCCATGGAGAACCAGGGGCTCCGCCCCAGCCCCCTGCTCTGCGCCCACGATCACATGGGTGACCAGGGGCCGAAATTTTTCTGCAGGGAGTTCGATTTTTTGCGACGACGGTCTGTAGGGCATCAAATTTATGCCCATGAACCACTGATGTCAGCATGACATCAGCGTCCGTACGGCCCCTCCTTGCCCCTCCTAACCCTAGTTTGCCCTAAAAGAGTAGTTTTTTTTTGTTTTTGGCATAACTTGGGCATACGGTATCAAAATCGGGCAAACGAGATATCGCCGAAAAGCTGGTTCCGAGCACTATCCTGTGGTGCTGTTTATTTTACATTATTTTCTTGTTTTACTGTATTTATTGCTGGTTGAAGTCAGATGTTTATTTTATGCTTCCGAGCTCATAATTTTTTGCCACGATCTCCGATTTTCGCTATCTTTGCGGCGTTGGAAAGGTATTGAGGAGCTCTATGTTGCTGTCCATGCACTTTTTTCTATATCTGTCCCAAGTTTTTCATTAATCCAGATTTGGCCCAATGGGTGTTTTGGAGATTACTTGGATTTTTTGGCAGTTGGGAGAGTGCATCTTGCATCTTTGCACTTCATTTTCAGTGATACATCATTTAATAATCGACTGCTGCTTCATAGATTCCAGAGTTGTTCCTGTTTGGAGTTTTCGAGTGTTCTGTGGCATCGGGTCTGCTGTTGCATCATTATGATTCTGATATGGTTTCGTGTAGACAGAAGTATCTTTCCTTGCTTGCCAGATTGCGGTTCCAGTGTTACTCTACAGTGTTCTTCCAGTGCTTCTTTGCAGCATGTCATATCATTGTAGGGGGGTTTTGTCCCACTGGGTTTTCCTCCTCTACCTCTTTCTTGTATTTGTAAATGGGTACCTGATTAGGCCTAGTTGCCGAGACCCATCTTTGCTTGCATGCATCTTCTTCTAGTGTTTTAGCTTCTTCCTAAGTTCATCTTAAGGGGGGGTGTTAGAGTAATAATTTATTACGCTTAATTAATTACATCATACTGGTTAATTAATTAAGTCACTTATTCCTCTAGTCACTTAAGCTAAACTTAGGCGCATTAATAATTATTTATTAATTATTAAGTGTGCACACTAGGGTTTCATTTTAGGGTTTCCCTTTTAGGGTTTCTTGATCTCCTTCATAAGGATTGATCTCTTTGTAATAATTGAGATTTTGATAATGCATTTTACACTTTGAGGTTTACAGATCTTCTCTGGTTTTGCATGTCTTTTGCATGTGACAGGTATCCATTTGCATGTAGGTGATCTTGGATTCTAACATAATCTCCTTCCACATTTGATCCTGTTTGGATCGATGTTGAGAATATGCCTTCAAGTAAATATTATACTAGTTGTGATGATTTTGTAAATGTAATCTATGTTTCTGCTGCCCCTCAAAGGCCTAAGAGACTGGTCATTTACCTGACTCCAGCTAGTCCTTCTAAAAGGATTTGTTCTATTGATAGTGTTCTATTTGATAGTGATTCTCCTGATCTTTCTATGGCTCCCTCTTACAGAGCAGTAGCCCATACTTATAAAAATAGAATGAATAAACAACCAAGCCTTATTCAGGCTCCTAAAACTATGACTAAAGCACCTAGTGATTATGATCTTATCGAGCAACCTCGGGTTACTTTGGTTAAGATCTCACTATGGGACTTGCTTCAGTATGCTCCGGTTTATCAAGGTATGCTTAAAGAAGCCTTGCAAACGATCCTCTTGCCTTCTTTCGCTAGGACAGAAGATGCTGATACATTGATAACTTATATTCATGCAGATTCGTCGAATATTACATTCTATCCACAAGAACTCCCACCTCTGGAAGTACAAAAGCAAGCGAACCCTCTAATGATCATAATTAACATTAATAAAATTGGGATTAGACGTACTCTTGTTGATGTGGGTTCGACGCTTAATGTATGTAGTATTGATCTATTGCCTAAGATTAATATTGATTCATCTTCTCTTAATGCTTCTTCTGTTGTCATCCATGGGTTCAATAATGTTGGGAGAAAAGCTCTCGGTATAATAATATTACCTTTGTAGTTTGGACCCATTACTGTACCTACCCTTGTATATGTTATGTCAGAAAATTTACCATATAACCTTCTTCTTGGTAGACCGTGGATTCATGCAATGGGTATAGTCCCATCTACCTTACATAAATCTATTAAGTTCATTGGTAACAATAAGGTAGTCACAGTTAGGGATGACCCTGATGCTATGCACTTGTGTGAGATGAAATCTACTGGTTAAGCTTTGGTTGTGCCTACTCTTATTCCTTCAGTGTCTTCCAATGTGTCGATGTTTACTCCAACAGTACCTACTACAAAGGGTACTCTTAAGGTAGATGTCCCTGAAGAAGATCCTTCTGTAGTAGGAAATTATAAGTCTACCTTTTCTCAAAATAATGCATGTCTTGGTGATGATTGGGGTTCCTTAGAATTTATAGATTCCTTCATTGGGGAATGTAAAGTTGACCTGATCCACTCAGACCTTTTGATAACATCATCTAAACCTGCTATCAAAGATGGTCCTTCTTTTGTGTCATGGGATAAGGTGAATGCAAACTATAATATTCTTAGTGTTGATCCTCTTTTTGAGGAAGATGATTACGCTTCTGATGAAGAGGATGATGTTGGCAATCTTGTTAATAAGGATGATGAAAATCTCATAGAAGAGTATGATCCCCATTTCTAGAACAATGCTCTCTATGAATATCCTCCTTCTTCTCAATATTTGCAAACACGTTATGGCCCTGACTTTAAGCTTGTTTCTAAATTTGGCTATGGACGTAAAGGTTGTGGGCGCAACAAACAAGGCATTTAGGTCTCTATAGAATTCACAACTCATAAGCGTAATTTGGGGCTTGGTTGCTCGAATGAACAATCTAAGCAGAAACCATGGTTGAATGTTGACGTGATGTTTGCTCAGCCTCGTTCTCGCGGATTGGTCTATCGTCCTTTGTCTTCGATCTTCGTATCTTCTTGTTGTGAGAATTCAAACTTTTCTCCACAAGAAAAAGGGTTGCTTCTTGCTCCTTATTCTTTATTTGAGCAAGCACATAATTTGTTGAGGCTCCTTAAAGCCCGCTTAATTACTCTTCCTCCTCCTACACGTAAGAAATTTCACAAACATGATAAAGAAAAACATTCTTTTTGTGCATACCATTGAGTGCTTGGCCAGTCCATTAGTGAATGTAAGGCCTTGAAGGATAAAATACAACAATTTCATGATTCATGTGCCGTCACTCATTTATTTGTTGATGCACCTATTTTTTCTTCAAATGACAATCGATACCAAGGTTCACCTCTATTTTGTTCTAAATATCTTGCATGGTTCTCCTCCCTTGTGTGATGGGGGTAGTGATAACTTGTTCTTGAGATGTGTGTCCTTCCAAGGACCCCCTCTCTTCTTTATGTCTTTAAAATGAAGCATCCCTTGAGTGGACCCCTTTCCTTTGAAGGGTCCCTGAGGGACCCCCTTTGAAAGTTTTTATCTCAAATGAATTCTATGGCATCTAGCTTGGGGGAAACCTGACTAGACTTGTCTCATATCTTTGCGTCTAGGTTGGGGGCAGCCTGACTAGACCTCACTTTTCAAATAGTGTGTCCCTTAAGTGGACCCCTCTTCCTTTTGAAGGGTTCATAAGGGACCCCTTTAAGAGATCTTGGAGGACACCTTCCTTGTATGTGTGCGGGACTGTGAGGCACTTACTTCTTAAATTCTCTTCTCTTCTCTTGTGTATATACCAGATCGAATATTTGCATCTTCTTCATCTTGAGTATGTGCCTTCCGTATTTTCATTTCATAATTCTTCTATGTGTTATCTCTTATTTTGGGATGATGCATATTACTGAGACAACTTTTTATATTGAGCTCTCTTTCACTTTGTTGAATCAGATCCTTTAGCTTTTTATTCTAACATTATTGTTTGGTGTAGGTGTTTCTTGTCTAATGCATTTGTTTTGCAATTCTTTAGCCTGGGGGTATGCTTCCTTGGATTTGAAGATTTGTCTGCTTCCTCTACAGTATCCTTTTGGCATATGATGTTATTTATTTTTAGTAGATTTCCTCTAGTGTGCATATTAGTGTATATTCATATGCCCGCTAAAGTGGGGGAAAAATATAGTCATAAAATTGCACCCCTTACAATTCCACGCATATTATTATATCCGATTTAGTGTCCACTCCCTTAGAATCTTATGTAGGCTCACATTAGCCCTTACATCATCCTTTTCCTCTCCTTAGGATGCTCCAACACCCCTTTTCAACAACTGCCCTCGTGTGCCAGATTTACATCAAACTTCATGCTTTTACCATTCATGTCGTTTTGTAATATAACGTGTCCAAACACTAGCATGCCACGTGGACATCTGCGCACCACACTAGAGTCTTGCAATGTTTCAATGTTCAAATGACCACCTCAGAGCATTTTTTCCACTTGTCACTTACCTTTTGCGGTGGTAACGGCTTGGGATGCCTTGTAACCACCCAGAACGCTTCATCTCCTTCCTTAAATGCTATCTTTTCCATTCTATTGCTTCTTCCAAGTCTTGCTAGCACTTCTCTAGCTTCATTCAAGCTTCTAGCTTCACTCTAGCTCTTGCTTACACAACTCCATATAGCTTGTTACAACAACTTCAAGCTCTTTCAAGCTTTCTTAGCAACACTCTTTGTATCCCTCTTGTATCTCGCTTGTCTATCCCTTTCCTTATGCTTGTGAGCATCCCGGGATTCCATATCTCCTATCTTTTGAATCTACATATTGTGATAAAAATTCTCTTCCTCGAGCATGGATTGATTTTATCACCTCCTTTATGATACATGCTCTCCTCCTTGAGTAGGGTTTTCTTTTATCACCTATTTTGTGATACGGGTTCTCCTCCTTGAGCGGGGTTTGATTTTATCACTCTTACTTGGTGGTACGGGTTCTACTCCTGAGTGGGATTTTCTTTCACCACGTGCTATGTCCATTTCAGTTACATTGTCTCTTTCTATCTGGATGTCCATGGAGGTGGGAACACCGAAATGGGGGTTTGACTGAGGTAAACCCCTATACAACCCCAACACTTTCTCTAGATCTTTTTCATGAAGGTTTTGAAGACATTCACATGCTAGAGGTTTCATCACTTGCATGGTTGTGAGAAATTTCTTCCTATCTCTTACTCTCTTCATCATTTCTATTTCACTTTATTCTAGCTTTCTCGTATTTTGTACATTCTTAGCAATCAGAGTAGAAGTAGTCATTTAGCTATTTTTTCTGACATTCTCACTTTATGGTTCGTACAAGATGCCAACAGGCATACAAGATGTCAGTGCGCCGCACTATCATCCATATCCTACACTAAAATCCTTTGGCCAAGAGCTTGTCAGTTTATCTAGAGAATCTTTGTGACCTGCTCTTTCTGATTCTAAAAATCTCATTGTTGTTCCTTGAGGTAGTTTAGGGTAGTTCACCCCGTGAGGCTCTTTGAGTGAAGAGAACTTGTGAGTATAAAATCCCCCTTCTCTAGAAGTGGATATGGGTGTGCATGGGTGTTCTCAAACATAGTGGTTTTGCAAGTTTTACACGGTCAATAAAAAACTTGTGGTTTTGTGGAGCTGCTGTTAAACTATTTTCTAGACACTAGCTTTTGGGGCATTGCTGGTTGCTCGATATTTGCAGTTATGTATGTATGATTTGTGCATAGTATGAGGAGGTGTGATGTCTTCTCTGCATTGGAGTGTTGGTACATAATTAGTCACTCAACATTTCCTATGGTGTTTCTTGCTGGGTTCATAGACTATGGTGCTCGAGTTGTGGACATGATTGGAAAATCAGATTTGGACTTGATTTGGTGCTTGAGTCATGTTGTCTTTGTGGTTATTCTTTTTGAGATCTTAGTGTTGCTATTTCCAGTGTGATAATGGGTTGGAACATTTGATGTGATTGATCTTTGAGTTATGCGATTGGTGGATTAGCCAACAATTGGCTACAGTGAGATAACTCGAAAGTGGATTGCCTATATCCACGAGGTTGATTTAGTGTTAGTGCAAATTTTCTAGCTAGATTTGCCTATGGTCACTTGTGTATTGGTGTGGCTGCTTTGAGATGAGAAGATGGATGATGTTGAGTACTTGAATAGTCGATTATGGGGACCTGTAGCATTTTGTGTCACAATGGCATGGATAGCTTGGATACACTGCTTTATGTAAGCTTTTGATAGTGATGGTAATTTTCTATTTGGTTTTGGAGATCTTGGTGCTGCTTGGTAATACTATCAAATGGATATGTTAATGAGTGGACTTGGAGGATTTTTAGTATAATAGATGTTTGGTTGTGTGCTTGGAAAGCTTGGTATCATGGTTCAGTGGGAGATTTAGCAGTGATTATGTATTCATCACTATGTGGTGAATGATCTTCTTTAGTGTTGAAAATGTTACTAGGAGGAGCTCTTAGATCCAATTACTGTAGAAGAGATATTTCACATTTTGCATGGATGCTATTTGAATATGTGTAACATCTTGGAGCCATGGAGGACTCTTGTGAGTCTTTGGTCAAGGTTTTGGGGGTTCTTGACAGGTGATGTGGTTTAGAGTTTGTTTGTTTTATGTCATGGTATACTCTCAATTGCACATTAGAGTTTTGGCATAATGTTTTGTTCTTGAGACCATGTTATGTTAACCTAGAGCATGGGATATCCTAAGGGGGATGGTAAGAACATGATGTCATGATAAGTTCCTAGTTCAAATGATTGGAGCTTTGATAGTGGTCTGGTAATTCTCTGTGTTTTGGGTACATTGATTATATGCTTGAGAAATTCATGATAGTACAGTGATGCATTTTGGAGTTTAGCATGGAGTGATTGTTAGTAGGTGCTCATGGATACATGGAGAATAAGGTGAGGCTATGATTATCTTGATATGAGAGAAGTGTTGTTGATGGTTACTCTTGATGAATATTTCAAAAGGAGCCTACACCTTGGTTGGATGTGAGTTTAATAGAGATCAATGAGGAGATTTGTCTTAGAGAAGTCGTGAGGACTTGGTTACCCTGGAGGAGAATTCTCATTCCCCACTCTTGGTATACTTGACAGTTTATAATTTGAAAGCTATTTCCCATTATTTCTTTCAGATGTGTTATGTTCATGCTTCGATTATCTTGGAATGAGTTGATTCTTGGTGATTGGATTTGGACACTCATTTTGAGGATTGGTTTAGCATGTGTCTATATGTTGTATCTTTCATAGTTATGGATCCTAAGTTGTGTAGTTAATTATAAATGGTTCATTGTGAGAGATGGATAACATGAATATCTCCTTGGGTTAGTATTTTCTTTTATGATGAGGACTATTAGGAGATGGTTTTATGGGCTGATTTCTTGAGGTGGGAAATGTTATAGTTTGATCTTCTTGGAGAAGATTACATCCATATAATTACATGATATATATGTTGTGTTTGACCTTGAGGTTGAATGGTTGGGTTTTGCTATGATTTTCTCTTTGGGGTTTTGTGAAGGAGATCTTACTTGACATAGTTGGAATTTAGAGGTATGTGTAGAAGGATTTTCTACAGGTATATGATGTGCATATTTTTCTCTCCATGGTCTTGGTTATGGAGACTTGTGGTGTGAGTTATTCTTTACAGGTTATTGATTTATAGGTTTTGCATATCATTATGGATGATTCCTTGGTACTACATGATGTTGTATACAATTCTATATGATGCTATTGGTAGACTCATTATTCCTTTGATCTTTTAGATTTGGCATTACCCATGCAGTGGGAGTTCCTAGATGTGTTTTGTCTTCTTCGATTGGTTGGAATGTGGAGCTTGTATTTGCTATTGATGGCTGGTTATGGAGTGACATGAGTTTGTTGATATTGATACCTTGGAGGTATGTGTGATTTTTTCAATTGAGTGGGTTAATTAGTTGAATGGGAGCATTCACTGTTCTAGTTGTTGTTCTAGCTGGTATTCTATCTTGTTTTCTAGAGGATGGCTTCACAGTTGTGTTCTAGTATGGGGCTTTGAAATTGACATTACTTTTGTATATCTTGTGAGCATAGTGGAGTGGTGTTAGTGCTTTGAAGCCCTTGCCGTTAGTTAGTTCTGATGTTGGTGTCTCATATTAGATTGGTGAATTTACGCCATGGCTTGTTTATTTTCTTTGGAGGATGGCTGGAACTATAGCATGAGATGGTGGACATTATAGATGTTTTTGCAAGTGTTTGAGGTAATACAAAGGATTCATGCATTTATTGGTAGGTAGTGAATTCTTCGGAAAGTGGGAGAATGTTGAGAAATGGTGCCTCAAACATATTGGTGTTCGGGCCTTTGCATTATCGAACTAACAGTTGAATATCACTAGTGCAATTACTAGTCTGATCAAAATCACGTTGGTGGGAAATGGTTTGTTAGTTAAGTCGCTAGGTTTCAAGTTTTTCTAACTTAAGTTGTGGGGTTTTGAGTGACTTAGCAATTGGAGTGGCATCGAGGTGACTTATTGTTATTGATGGGACTCGGAGTCATGTCTCCTCGATACTCCGATAAGAATATTTTGGCATCATGTTCCATCGATGGGAGTTGATCATTTTGGTGGGACTCTATCTTGAGTCTCCTTGATGGATCAATCGAACATATAAAGGAATCCTATCAGAGGGACTTCATGATATTGAAGGGACCCTGGGTTAAGTCCCTTCGATAGGATAATAAGACAATGGATGTAGGGACCATGGTGATGTGATGTGATATAACTTGATCTATGATTGTGATAAGTTTGATCCAATAGTGCCCGCTAACCTCCGTCTCTTGTGGTGGGTCTTGAGTGACTCACGTGGGGTGTGCGGAATTGACTGAGCAATGTAAGCATGTTTTGGTGGACCCTAACCAAGGCAAGTGGTATATGAAGGAGAAGTTGAATTGAGAATTGGAAAGAGATGGTTAGTTGCTAACTGTTGACAGATTGAATGACAATTGATTCAGTAGGTTTGAGTTGTATTATAACCATTTTTCTATAGAAGTTGAACCAAACAGTTTCCTGTTGGTTAAGAACAAATATTATAAAAAGTTAAAAATTCTTTAATGAGACTGAAAGGGAAATAGAATAGGGTTATGCTACTAGATTCTCTCTAGAATGGAACAAGATATAAATCTCTTGTAAAGGCTTAGAGCTTGTAATTGTATTTTTGTTGCTGAATAATAAAATGGTGATTTGGGATTTTGGAGTGTGGGGTTTTTTACCCGAAAGGGTTTTCCCCACATAAATTTTGTGTGTTCATGTTTGTTTCATCTTTCATGGTAGTCGGTTCTATTTTCTAAATCTATTAATGGTTTTTTTGGAACTAGTTTAATTAGCATTAACTTTTCTCTAAGGTTTAATGTGGGAAATGAACTATGTCCGATTTTGCTTTGTGGCATAGTAGTATGTGTCTTTGAGGCAATCTAAGAAAATAGAATCTAACGAAGGCACTATTGATCTTGGATGTTTCTTTTTGAGATGACTAAAATTTCCTAACACTCCACATTTCCTTTTTGCATGGGCAGTTGTAGTAGTTGAGCATACACAACAGACTGGAACTACAATTGCATGTTCAACAGATTCTTTAGATAATCTTTAGAGGTTCTAGAAGAATAACCAGTTTCCTTTTCTTCTATATCCTTCTCTTTGAGCTCCTTAACCTTATCACCAATGGTAACTGGTGTCTCCACATCTATCTTTCCTCCCACATCATCAGAGGCATCTTCATTCTTTTGGTCATCTTCTTTCCCTATATATTAGGTTCACCAATTATTTGTTCTATATTATCTAGAGAGAACACAGTCTTCGGTTGGTCTTGCATAGTCTTAACATTTGTTCTAGGTACTAGAGGAGGAGTAGAAATGCCGTCCTTTGTAGTGTCTTCTCTGGTAGTTGCATTTCCTCCAAAATCCTTCTTAGCTTCTACATTTTCTTCTACTGTCTCTTCCACATACAAAAGAACATTGTCTTGAATATTCCCTTCTTCTATCTTATGCTCATGTTGAGTATCATCATCATGCTATATATCTTCTTCAACATCTTAATCCAAAGCAAACGTCTCTACATTTTTTCTTCTTTGTTCTCTAGTGCCATCCCCAATCTTTGTGCTAGGTCTGCCACTTTTTCAACACTCTCCTTCCTGAGCCTCTTGAGATATTTTTGATCTCTACCCAAAAGGGTTGTCACCCTTTGCTTTGTTCTGAGTTCCTTATTGAACAATGTAGTCAATGTGGCTTTATTTTCCTTGGAAAGAGGAACACTTATATTCTCCAATGCATAAGCCTTCAATTTAGCCTCTTCTTCTATTTCTTCTTGTCTTCTCTCTATCAAAACATTCTATGATTCCATAGGTAATTATTTCTCTATGTTTTGCATATCTACTTCAAGAACAATAATGTATTTTAGAATGGATTCTACTATGGTGGAATTTTCCACCTCATCAACCTCATATAGAGCCGCGGTTTCCTGTAACATTTCATTTTTTACAATCCCATTAAATAATGCATCATGTTCCATTGGACTATGGGCTCTTACCATATCCTTCTTCTTTTGTTTTTTCTTTTCTTCTGGTGTCCTTTTCTTGGTGGCTTGAGTCTTCTTCTCTCGCATGTGGATCATAAAGGCTTTTTTCTCTTGTTCTAATTCTGCCTCTTCATTAGTATCCATAATGTCAACTTTTTGCTTCTTAATAATTTCTTCACCTTTTCTCTTCCAAACCAATTGAGGTCCTTCTTCTTCTTTATCATCTTCAACATTTACTCCAATATATTAATCCCTAGTGGCCTTGTTTTTAACTCTCCTTTTCACTGGGCCAGTTTGATGTGCTGTTGGAGCATCCTTTTCTTTCTTAGGCCTCTTTTGTTGCTTCATCTGAGAGGTCTTTTCCTTCATCGAAGCACTTTTTTTTTGTATGAGTACTTCTCTCCTTCCTCTTTGTTTCACTAGATGAAGGAATAGTGTCAAAGGACTTCTAAGCAACTGGAGGAGTGGTAGCTATTCTACTAGATCTTGCACTTGATGAGTGTTGATGGTGTTTTCTACACAACAACAACTCAAACATAATATGATATTCTATCTCTCTTGAAAGGTCAAAATCTATTGGAAAAGAGATAACCCCAAGGTCTCTAATGTCAGGTCTTGACAATGCAAAAAAACAACTCAGTGATAAAATGTAAAATGATGGTAATCACAAAGGGACCTTACAAAACAAATACTGGAACCTCTAAACCTATCAAATTTGGCAATATGTTGATACTTGGAATTCCTAAACCTAACTTAAATTCAAATAAATAGCAAAAAGATAAGGGTTTCAGAGATCCTAAGATTAAAATCACTCCTAAGATCAACAATACTAATGATAAAATACTTGGAACAAATCAATCCCTCAAAAATAATTTTTGCTTACCCTAGGCTTAACCTGCAATCTTGTAGAAACAGTGCAATCTTCTAAGGAATTTGAGATTTTCAGATCATGAATCATTCATTCAAGCCAATCCTTATTTGCAATTGAAATGAATAAATACCCACAATTGATCTAAACACACAAATATAAGATCCAGGCTAACTTTGCACAACAACCCACCATCAATTATTTTGCTAAAAGTATGGATGAAAGATCGCTACAACACCCCAAGTATCTGATCACAAATACCATTAAATCATTTAACTCTAAATCTAACATGCATTCAAATATTTCCAAGCAATTCCAAAGATAGAATAAGAACCATGCAAGATAAATCAATCCAAGAGAGGCCACCAAAGCACAATGTCTTCACTTGTAATGAATCACCAATGATAGCAACAATTCCAATATTCTGTTACAACACTTGCTTCAAAATAAAACTAACTCCTAATTATAGCTTTCTACTCTATTGCTTATTCTCGTCCCAAAATATAATCTTCTAGCCCTTACAAATGAGCCCAAATGCCATACTTATAGAACATGCCATCGTAAATTAGGGTTACAAGGAAGGTCAGCCAAAAATAGGCCGACCAAAGAAAAGAGCTAGCAAAATATTCTATTAAATGCTACTCCCTTCTAGGTCATCCTGGGGATCTCTAGCAGTTGATAAAATTCCCTTGATTGCACCATCTCCTTTGGTTTCCACTCCTTGTAACCAGTCATGCGTGACCTGTGTGGTGGTTTTCATCTTCTCTAATTCAGTGATGGTTTCCTTAGGTAGAAGGCCTGTTGCAGATGATGAAGAGCTAAATTGACCAATAGACAACAAGAGCCTCATGAGATCCTACAAATACCTCTTCAAACTCTCATTCTCCTTCATCAACTCATGCTTATCTTGCACCTCCTTCTTTAACCTGCCCAAAATTGTAGCACTGGAGCCTTCAAATTCTTCAACTTCTTGCATCATGGAGGTGGGACCAAGGTTAATGGTCTAAATGTTGTAGTCCTAGCCAGTTACCTCATCCATGTTCTTATCAGGTGCAAGAGTAGCAATGCAGATCACCCAGTTATTTGCCAGTTTGGAGGAATGTCATCCACAATAACTTGCTTACTCTTCAATCTTTCACTAAGACAACCTGGGGTAGAAGTATCCAGTTGCTGCTCACTTTGTTTCTCCTTCTCACTTTGATCCACAGAGGGTTCAACATCTACATTATGCTTCAGAGGGACCTCCTCTCCTTGGTTTTCCCCTTCATTCCCCTGTTTTGACTCTCCTCCTGATCTAAGGTCTCTGCCATAACTTGAATGGGAGAGGGAGTTCTCTTATGTGCCGCTTCTTTTTCTATAGGTATTTCCTCTTCATCTCTGACTGGTGAATCATCATAAGACACCAAGGAGGAGTGAAAAGTCTTGGAAATCTCTACCTCTACATTATAGAGGTCCCCATCATGAAACTATTTCGCCTCCTCATATGGGTGATCACTAATCTCTGCATCCTTAGGATCATTTTGCACATCCTGTAACTCATGAAGAGGAGAGGAATCCTTTAGTTTTTCCCCCACAAGAGCATTTATGGTCACATTTGTCTTCAACACACTACCCTTGGGAGAAGGAGGCCTTGATCTCCTTGTATAGACTTGTGTCTTTTCTCCTGAACTCTCCACCTCTACCACCTGAGGGCCTATGTCTTCTTCCTCCTTGGAAGGATTGTTCATTTTCTTTGAGGTTTTAACCAATCTTGTCCTGTTAGGCATAGGGGCACTATCCTTCTCAACTTCCTCTTTTGGTTCCTCCTCAACAATAGATTTATCTTTCTTAGGAACATTCTTCCTCTTCTTTGCAATTGGTTTCCTTCTCTTTTCCACCTTTGATTCTACTTGTGCACCCTTAAGTTTGATTTTGAAAGGAGACTCCACCTTATCCTTTCCTTTAAAATCTTGTTTGGCCTCCTCAGAGGTAGAGTGGGATTCCAAATCTCCCATCAGGTCATAAGTGTATTACATGCCCTTGTTATCTAGTTCCCAAATCTTGTGTTTAATCCACAACTTAGTGTACTTGAGGACAGGAGCTGTAATTTGTTCCAATTTTTTCTTCTTCTTCCAACCAATCAACCTCTCCTATTGATTTGTACTTGATGAGCTCATAGTCATGATTTTGGATTACATCGCCATCATCATCAAGTTGATTAGGAATGGCCTTGAAATTGTACAATCTCACTAAGTTAACTGGTAACCTTGAGAATTTATTCTTCCTAACCTCAAACTCATCCTTACAGTTAGACCAGTTATCTTTGATATCATTATTGTGGCTGAACTCCCTACTGGCCCTATTTTGTGCCTCACCAATCATGTCAAATCTGGGCCTCTTAGAGTGGAACACCAAACCCAAAGCACTAATTTACTCCTAGGAAGAATGGGCTGAAATGATAGAAGGACATGCCTCATGACCACCTATCCTGAGAGGGAAGTCATTACCAAACCTAGTCTTATGATTATCTTTCTTTACAATGGCATCAAAGTGACATATTTGTCTAGTGACCTCCAAGAGTATGAGGTGATCTATTGGATACTTGGGTAGTATGTAAGGAGCCCTTTGGAAAAAATCTATCCTGATGTAAGAAAAGGTGGGGAACTATATGAACCAATCTCCAAACCTCCTTATCAACTCTTTTGCAGCATCCAAAATTCTGACATGCTATGCACCTTGGAGCAATCTGGTGATGTACATAGTGAATGCATCATTCACTCTTCTATAGTTTGGGCTGCCCAAATGCAACTGTGGATAAACCTCATAAATCACATCCTACCCAAAGACACCTCTTGTACTTAGTCCTTTGTAAGGGTGGAATCTTACAAGACCATAGACTAAGTAAGAGGTCATGGCGAAGCTCCTTGTTTGCAACACATTACATTGTTACCCATGTATCATCTCACTAATTATACCTGCCCAATGATGATCAATTTTCTGCTCCATCCTTACTATAACATAGAACATCCAACTCTCAAATACCCTTGCACTTTTCAGGCCCAACAATCTGCTAAGGAGTGTGATGGCATCATAGTACTCTGTCTTAAACTTTTCCTTGAATAGTTGTTTTTGTAGCTTAGAAATGTGGGGCTTAGGATTCTCCAACCAAGAGTTGATAACCTGCAAAGACTTATTTGTATCATCTGCATAGTATTTTATGGCTACATCTATATCTAAGCCAACCACATGGGATCTGTCAGGCATGTCAAAGGTCTATACCACTGAAGGAGGGGAGAAGTTAGCCAACACTCTACCTTGTGGACCAATCACCCTTTTTGTGCTCTTGTCATAATGTCTGGCACACTCCAAAACCAATTCATAGCACTGGAACATGGGAGGAAACCCAACCACATGAGCCAATCTTGATTCCACTAGTCTTCTGGCCAATAAAGGAGGATCCTACATTGCCATCCTTGCCTTAAAATCTTCATAATCCCACTTGCCCACATTGGTATCAGTGATCTCTACCCAAGTGGAAGAAAAATTGATTTCTAGAACTTTACTTTTGATATCCAACTTGATTCTCTTAGCTTCTAAGATGGGAGGCCCTTCGTCACCAGGATTCACCACCTATTTATTCTTAGTCTTACCAGCAACTGCCTTGCTTGATTCAACCTGCATTCAAAAGAACCATAATAAATACCCCATATATCATGAGAATCCACGTTAATACATCATAAATAACATGTTAATCATCAAATAAATCCAACCTACAATCAAAATACCCTTAAAATATCATTAAAACACCCTTTCTACAAAGTTCGAGGTTTTCACCCCTTCACATAATTCAGGTCAGAAAGGAATTTCAGGGAATATCGGGCCAGGCGGATTTTAATGATGGAAACCAAACAACACCCAAAAGCTACTCAATCATTATCCAGAACCTAAGAAATGCTTGCACATACTCTTAAATTATCCAAATCAACCATGTAATGCAAAATCATTAACAATTAACTCATGCATTCCTTGAGTTCTTATTCTTAACAGATCTTCAGAGAATTTCGTCAGGGACAAAAATCCACAGAACTAACAAAACTAAGTGCATTTCAAAAAAATGAGGGAGAAACAAAAGTTCGGTGATTTCCCAGGGTAGCGGATTTTCCCGAAGTCAATCAAATTTCCATGTTTTGCGCACATTTCAGGGAAATGACCAAGAGATGGAAATCCGGGGAAATCCTAAGGCGAAGGAAATCCTTGAAATGATCAAGATCCCAAAATATTTGACTTCGTTAGGATTTCACCAAAATTGATCGAACGATCACAAATTTGGGAATTCAAGCTCAGATTTAACATCACTTCAGGCCATTCATCGATAAGTTTACCTTCCAAACTCTCCCAAGGATGATCTAATAGTTATCAATAATGAATTTAGGATCAATTTGAGACCAAACCCTAGGGTTTCATGATGAACACACGATTCCAATCAGACAAAATCACGCCCAAGACCAGGCCAAATTCAAGAAATGGGAAAAAAAATCAGCCAAGCATGGCGCAATCGAATCATAAAATGAGCAAGGATGGAGAGACCGATTTCAGAGGAGACATCAAAAATGAAGGGAAAAAAATCCCAGCTTACTCACATACCACCATCACTCTGAAATCCAGACTCAAAGCATAAAAACCATCCTGGTACGCTCACATAATCATTCACATTCATCAATCGAAAGCAAAGCAATGAACACATACCATTGGTGAAGTGAATTCGAGTAGCAACAATGAATGGAAACAAGCTTTGATGCCCTAGAGAACAACAACAATGATGACACCAGAAAATCACCACCAAATTTGAGAAATGCTCAGGTCCGATCGCCCAACCGAGCTGAGCACACAAAATCAAGCTCCTCCAAATTCAATCAAGGCAAAAGAAGTCGACTCAAAGCATAAAAACCATCCCAGACTTCATTAATACTGACTGTAGAACCTGTACATGAGATATAAATGTAGTGACATGACAATCTAGAGGAATTCAAGAATCCGAGGCAGTGAAGGAATTTTAGAAAAATTCGACCGACACGAAATTATGTGGAGGACCAAAATCTCCAAAAACAGTGTGAAACCAACCTCATCGGGTTTCCAAGGAGATCGGGGAAATCCACCAAAGGAAGAAAATCTCGGAACAAGGGAAAAACCCAAATTTACCCCAAAACTCAAAATTTTCCAAGTGTTACCTTAGAAGGGGAATTTGCACAAGCAAGACAAGCATTTAGGAACACGACAAAGTAACCAAATACCATGACCAAAGGACCGAAGCACAAAAGATCAAAACCTCATGATTTCCAAAGACAAGTCCAAAAGGCAAGGCTACAAAAAAGAGCCAAAAGACCAAGCAGAGAGGGTCCCCACTTCCAGTGGGGCATGTGTGCAAAAACTACACAACAATGAGCTTCTCGAAGATCCAAAAATAGCCTAACTACCTCAACTTGTTCCAGTGTGAGGCCCATTTCTTTTGTAAATGTTGTAGACATTTTCTCCATTATTTTCTTTATTTGTGATTGTCTTTGGTCTAGATGGACTTCCATTGATTTCTCTTCATAAGTTCCATACCTCTCTTTGGAGGTGTCCTTAGGTTTTCTCAACATGTAGTCTACAAAACCCACAATTTATTCCTCAATGACTTCATATCCCATTTTTAGGATCAATACAGTTCTAGGATTTATAGCTTGTATGATACATTCATCTTTTATCACCAAGAATGTAATGTCATTCTTGTAATTTTGCACCATATTTCAAGGGATCCCCTCCCTTTCTTGCATCCTCTTCTGAAATACTACAAAGAATGCCACAAGGGAATCTTCCTATGTCTTAGCATCTCCCAAACCTCTCAAATAATCTCTAATCTGGTGTGCTATAGGTCTTCCTTTCAACCACACCACACTCTTTGTCCTGGGGAACTCTTTCAAGAAGTAAAATAATAAACATATAATCAAAGTTACAAATTTAAAAGGATACTTTAAATCCTTTATTTTGTATAGGTTCTCCATCAACTACTGCCTCAATAACTCACATAGGTCATAATCAGCTCCCTTTTCAACCATTTCATATGTATACAGTATTAATGGCGGTTGTATATACAAACTTCTCTCTGTTTGAAAAGTAAACCTTATATCCAATCATCATTGTTTCATACTTCATAGCAAGGTTTTTGATGTTCTTCACTATCAATTCCCTTTTGTCATATGTCATACTAGTAAGTTCCATCACAACTTCATTCTTTACTGACTTAAGCATTAGAATTGGTCTGGTTGAGCATAACCATATAACTTCCCTAATCACCTCCTTTGTAATCAACCCAGGTATATCCATCCACACAAACTTGTCATGGATGTGGCTCAAAGCAATCCTTACCCAAGAATTGTCATGAAAAAAGTTGGGAAACCCTTGCCACACATCAAGTCTCTTTGGAACCAAATTTTGATACTTCGACTTCAATGCAAATTCCTCACCTATGAGCTCATTTACCCACACATCACCAATCTTAGAATGATCATACTCTTCAAATTTTCCATGAATATATATCCTTATATCCTTGGTGTGTAGGAATCCATAAGGAACCCTCGAGAAATCACCTTTTGGATCAAATTTTGTGGATTTGTCGGGATTTTGCTTGAATTTAGGTTGGGGTCACTTAGAGACATCAACAACCCTTAGAGTAGCTATCTCAAATTGTTTCCAAAAAACTTTTAGAAAAACTATGACAAGTGAAAAACTATAAAATACCTTTTACTTCACTTTTTGGCTAGGGTTTCACTCACACCACCACTCGATGACTTAAAATGCACTGCACTGCTCTTCATCTACTCTTCTCCTCTTGAAAACTCTATTGAAAATGAAATTTGATTAAGTGAAATCACTTATAACCCTTTCACCACTTAACCTAATTTCACATTGAATACTCAAACTAAAAATCTGGTAAAAACCCTAACTATCTGCACAGTCAACATAAAATGCTCCAAAAATTTCCACATCATGATATTTTCTACCAAGATCTTCTCCAATATATCAAATGCATTGATCTACACCACATATCCTTGTGTTTAAGCATCAACACCATTTATTTGACGAGGGATGAAATATTTCCATTAAAGCTCCCCTTGAGTCAAAGCTCTCTTCTTAGTTTCTAGAGGAAACATTTGCACCAAATGTTGGTACAGAGTCATCCTTAACCTCTATTTCTTTCTTATTTCTCCAAATCTTGTCCATCTCCCTCTTTGTCTCTACTAGATCAATCTTTTATACTGGATCATTCTTTTTACCAGATTATCCTTCATATTTCTACTTCTACAAAACTTAGAAATATGTCCAGACCTATTGCAATTGTAGCATATGAAATTATTTTGACCAATCTTACTTCCATTCATTCTAGGTCTACATTGATTAGATTTATGCCCAAATACATTGCATGTATAAAAATAGCCATTGAAAAATTGAACCATTCTACCATTGTTATACCCATTCATCATTTGACTTTTGCTTTCACTAACTCTATGACCAGATATCTTGCATGCAAAACACCGACCGATAAATGCTGGAACATTCTGATTCATTTTGCTTCTACATTCCATAGCCTTATGTCCAATTTTTTTTTAAGAAGAACATAAACCATTAAATTGTGCATTTGGTTATTTGATCGATGGTCTTCTAGCTTCATTCCTTTGATTCTAGATCTTCTTTCCATTTTTTTTCTTGTCTTCATTCTTATTTTTAGGCTAGTTTGTAGCTTGATATGTCTTTGAGCTTTCTCCTATCTCAAAATATAATCCATCTTTGTCTTTAGATCCTTTTTTATTTTCAATCATTTCATCAAGCTTTGTAGAACTCATCTTGAATTTATCTTCATGACTCCTTTCTTTTTCAAGATCTGATCTCATATTTACAACTTCTTGTTCAAGCTTTGTGCATTCTTCTGATTTTATTTTCACCATTGTATTCAAACGTTCTTCAACTCTTTTCCTTTCTTAAACTTGTACTTTCAGACTGGTAATTATTTCATTTTCTTCATTCTTTTTATTTACTTACCTCCTTATTCCTTTCTTTGAATTTCTTGATTTTCTCTCTCAATTTTCTAATGCACTCATATGTTTCTTTGATATTTTATTTCAGATCTTTGTTTTCACCTTCAGTTCTTTCTAAATATTCAAGAGTAATTTTGAGTTCTCTATTTATGTCAAATTTGCAATATTTTTTTGTGGATCCAACAATAGGAATCTCTTTCAGAGGAGTGTATAGTCTTCTAATAGCCATGTGTTCAACCTCCAAGATCTTCCCCAAGTGGTTAAGCTCCTTCCAAGGAACCAAGCTTTGATACAAATTGTTGAACATCCAGAATACTGAGAGGGGTGTGAATCAGTCTTTTAAACCACTTAAAAATTTAAACATCTAGTACTCATAGCATATGCAATCAATTTGCAATAATTAATGAAAGCATGAAAACAGTCAACATCACATAACACATGAACACTATATTTTTACATGGAAAACCCAAAATGGGAAAAACCATAGTGAGGATTAGCTCACAATATATCATAACCAATTATAGTATATTACATAAGTGCTCATTGCAGGTGGACTCATTGCCCATTGAAAGATAGAAAAGATTGTGACATACAACCAAGTTTTGAATTGTTACAGTTGTATCTAACATATGCATGAAATATAGTTCCAATGAAGCTCAGAATACAAACTTCACACTTCATATTGATATAAATTAATACTTTTCTCTACTCTGCATCCACACAAATCAAATCCAAAAAATATTATCATTTATCACTGCTCAGAATACCAAAAATGACCCTTCATATACATCCGCTTCACCTACAACATCAATTAGGTTGACCTAATTAGATGTAATATGAAAAATGCAACTTGTCAACTCAAGATCCATACATACATGCTTCACATCAAGATTCAAAACTTAACACAATTCAAAATAACACCCACATAATGGATCAATACATATTCAACCTCCACAATACACCCAATTCATTAGGTCGACATGTTGACATGGACCCAAAATAACATCCACATAATGGATCAATACATATTCAACCTCCACAATACACCCAACTCATTAGGTCGGCATCGGTAATGACCTAATATCAAAATTTGCCAACTCTACACCCACATTTGGACACATGGATCTCCAAAATCCATGCCATCTAGAATATACACACTACTAACACATGTCAACCTTTCCATAGAACAACAAGGCCAAATTCCAATCCGCGGGGTAGTGCAGATTCATCAAAATATATGCACTAAATTGGAAAACACTTGTAACAACTATTCCAAACTTCTGGTACTCATAACTTCCACACCAGGAGCCAAAAAAAGATTCAAAACTATAGAATTGGGTTCTTTATACCATCCAAAAAAATTATATTAGAACCATAGAGCAAAATCTTAATTAGTGAACCAATGCGAACCCAAAAACTGGATGTTTATACACAAAATTTACCTGTATTGACACTTAGTCGATTTCTGTATTAACCAATTGTGTTGCCAAAAAGTGTAGCCTTTGACACTTTTCACTCATTTGGACCCTTGCCTATGGGATTTTGGACATTTTTAAGCCTCTTTTTACCCCTTTCCAAGCCTTGTGCCAAGGTGTTGCAATACATTTTCACACTTTCCTAGGCTTATCATCACTTAATCAACCCTTTCTTATGCTATAATGACCCCTTAATGCACACACATGCCTTAATTTAATGTGTTTTGTGAGACAATCTCGAAAAGTAACAATATCACATCTTAATCCCCGAAAACAAATCAAAAATGCCTAGGTGGACTAGGTTGCCACCTTGGGCGACCTAGTCCCATGTGGCATAAAATTTAAACTGAACTTAATATTCTTTCGGGATTTTTTCTCCTCAACCCTAAGGTTAGCCTACATGGTGTTATTTCGGGAAAATTAGGGCATAACTTCTATAAATAAAGGTTTTTCCCCTCATTTTGAATCTAACAAGTCTCATTTTTCTACTCACTCTCCTCTCAAGAACTCATTTCCCACTCTTCTCAAGCAAGCTAGGGTTTCACATTCTACGTCATCAAGACATCTTGCTGAAGCATCCAAGGGCCGAATCCTCCATTGTTTTACAACTCAAGATCAATCATCATGGCAAGGTATTGAATCCATCATTCCATGTTTCATGCTTTATTACAGTGTCTCTTCATTTGATTTAATTATCTACAAAGGAGTTTGACCAAGGAAAACCCCTATACTCTAACATTCAACATTTCTTCTTCCAT
The DNA here is from genome assembly GCA_007115665.2 of Sequoiadendron giganteum. NCBI lineage: Eukaryota > Viridiplantae > Streptophyta > Pinopsida > Cupressales > Cupressaceae > Sequoiadendron > Sequoiadendron giganteum. The sequence goes on along the minus strand of CM021100.1, from coordinate 145,192,463 downwards.
CTTTGCGTGTTTGCAGATTTAGGTGCATTGAAGGCTTGGAAACCATTGAAGAGTGGATTGAAGACTTGTTGAAGATACCTCTTTCTGGGCTAGGGAAAAACATCCATTAAAAGTCTCTTATAGACCGAAAATCAAGGTTTCAGATCTAGACACTTGGAGAAGCAGAAAGGGACTAGGTCACCATTAGTGGCAACCTCATCCCACCATACATGCATTATAGGATTTTTTGTAGATCTGAATACCCTTTTGGCAGAAACGAGTTCCGACAAATTTTCACAGAAAAAGGACTAGGTCACCCAGAATGGCGTAAATGTACTAGTGGAACTCTAAATTAGATTCTTCAGGTTTCTATACCTCCAAGCCATCCCTCTTCAGCCTCCAGGTGCACACCTTTAATTTGAAAAGTTTCTGTTACAGTTTGTTTACATTTCTTAGTTCATTTGCATATCATAGTGTGTTTTCCAGCACCTTACATTTCTTAGGTTTTGCATTAATATTTAGTTTCTATTTTCCATTTATAGCATTTAGGGAATCCCACACATATTCACATTCACACCCCAATCCCCCTCTTTTGGATGTAACTTATGAATTTTGGCCCATCTTTCTCTTTTTAGGTGAAAAACCCTAGAAGTGTAAGAAAGCATTAAGGTGCCAAAATCTTCGTTAAATTTTAGTGAACCTGAATTTTGAATCCTCTTTTTTGCATTGGATTTCATCATCATCCTAGGTTTGCATTGCATTGCATTGTACATTGTTTAATTTTCATTATAGGGTTTTAAAATTTTGCATTAGTGAAAGTACATAATAGGTTGCATTTTTGCATCTTAGAACATTACACATCTCTGAAATTTTACATTTTCATGTTAGTTCTACATCACCCAATATAGAAACCACTTGAACCAATCCAAAATATCTAAAAAATATCAAAAAAATCACCAGGAGGACTAGGTCGCCACCCTGGGCAAGTGGCGACCTAGTCCCTTTAGGCTTCTGAAACTGCCCTTTACAAAGCTGGAAACCCTATTTTTATGCTTCTGTTTTGTGCCATTACCTATTTGTATCACTGGGTTGTGTTTTTGTAGCATGAATTTCATTAAATATAACATAAATTAGCTCATTTTATGCATTTCTTAAATTCACTTTTGCATTTACACCATTTCATTTTTAGATAATTGTATAGTGTAATCAGTTAATTGCCTTCTTTGAAATATGAAAATTGCATTTCATCTTATATTTTTACATTGCTTTTGTTACATTTTACATAGAATTCATGGTATTTTTGGATAGCATTAGGTTATTTTCATTTGTTGCATTAGTTTCTAAAACATTTAAATCAAAATCTTTAGAAACTGAAAATACAACATTCACAACATCACATGCACCCACTCACAAACTTAGAGATAGCAATCCCTTTAGTAGTAATGACTTAGACATGTTAGATGAAGTCCTTGATGACTTCTTCTCTTCTAGCTCATCCACTAAAGCTTTGACCAATGAGGATACAAACATTGATAATCATGATAATCATAATTGTTCTTCTCCTGATATCTCTCCCATTGGTGATGAAGGTATCTTAGTGCAAGAAGACACAACCATTGAAGATCATGATGGTATTGCTTGTATTAATCATCCTCCTTCCCCTTTGCAACACATTAAATAACACAAAGATGACAACATCATTCCCTTACCTAGTCTCTATACCCATGACCCTCAAACTTGTTCTTCTCATATCCCTCCTCAATGCAAAGAGGATAGGTTGGTGTTAGAAGATATACCTATTACAAGTCATGAGCCTCTTGACCCTACCTTCTCTAATGCTCCTCTCCTTTGGGACAATCTATTTGAAAATCATAGTGGTCCTTCTCTTGATGCCTCTCCGCCTTGTAATGAAGCATGTAATGAACCTCTTCCAAGCTCTCCTACTAGGGTAGATAGTATGGAACAAGAGAAAGAGACCTTAGAACAACAAGATGATCAAATAGACCCTTCTCCTAATCCTTCCGCCTATCATAATCCCATCATTGATGATTCCATACTAGTGCTGAAGTCATTTTAGAAGAACCAATCCCTGCATGTCAAGAACATGAGGCTTACAGTTCTCCTAAAATATCTCCTCCTAGGGAGGATATCATGATGTGAGCCAAGGATAACATTAAATCTCCTTCCCAAGGGGATGTTAATATTATTCAACCTCAACTTGTCCTTTATCCACCTTCAACCAAACCTAAACCTGAATTTATCCTTTACCCACCCAAGCATAATGTGTTCTAAAAATTGTGTCATAATACCATTGCTCATACACATTAAACAAGAAATAATCTATGCCAACAACAACAACCAACCTCAAAATCCTTACCTTCATCCCCTCCCATTCTTCCTATTTCTCGTCACTTAAACTCACTCATTAGGGAGTATGACCTTGTTGATCAACTAAGGAATAATCCTGCTAAAATATCTTTATGGGACCTTATTCAAGCCTCCCCTCACTATCACAACATGATGTAGGAAGCCTTACAAAAAATTCCTTTCCCTTCTAATGCGCAAACAAATGATATAGCAGCTATGATTCAGGGCTTGAATGTTGACATTGTTTTCCATAAAAGTGAGCTCCCTCCTTTGGATGTGCAAAAACAAGCTGAAGCTTTCATGATCATCTCTCAATAAAAACACATAGGGATCAAGCGAAACCTTGTTGACAATGGATCTACTATTAATGTGTGTAGTTTCAACCTCTTGGATAGGCTCCATATTGATAAATCCACCATTCAACCTACTTCCTTATCTCTTAGTGGATTTGACAGTAAAGGACAAAAGCCGCTTGGTGTGATCACTTTTCCTCTCACCGTCAAAATGGCCACATTAGACACATTGATCCATGTTATGCCAAATGATGTTTCATATAATCTCATTTTGGAGAAGTCATGGATTCATGCAATGAATGGAGTGCCTTCCACTCTTCATCGTAAGATGAAGTACATCTACAACACCAAAGTGTACACACTTGACGTTGATCTTGAGCCATTCAGTGTCTTACAACTTGAGCAAAACAAATAAAAACCCTTCACTACTTCAACACCCACCAAACAAGTGGAACCCACACAACCAAATTCCTTAGATGATTATTGAGGTTCGTTAGACTTCACCCCTCCTTTACTAGGAGAGTCCAAGATCATAAAAAAATACTCTAAAAAGGGAAACATAGTCTTATCAACACAAGACTCGGTCAATTCTTTGAAAGAATCCACCTTGACTACTTTAGACAAAGAAGCCAACAACGAACCCTCACCTGATCCAAAAGCATTGAAAAAAATCTATGAAAAAGGTTATGAGCTCTTGAAACAACTTGGCTTTAGTGGAAAAGGTTGTGGTTCTAACAAACAAGGTATTCACAACCCTATCGATCTTATAACACAAGCAACCCATCATGGTCTTGGATTTTGTCCTTTCATCGAAATCATCAAACCTTCATCCAACACCAATACCATCCCCCATCACCCTTCTACCCCAACCTTAGAAAGTGATCCTTTGAAAAAAACAAAGGACTCTTTGCTTAATGACAATGTCATCTCACAACCCACTATTGATTTATATTTTACACACTCCTCCAAAGGAGTATACAAAATCTCACAATCTATAGAGCCTTGTGTACATATGACATCCTATAATAAGTAAGACCCTTATTTGTTACCAACAAAAGCTCCACCCTCTCCCCTTGATCAAGAGGATATCTTGTCGAGACTCCTCCATGATCACTTGATCTCCCTTCCTCACATAACTCAAAAGAAATGTTTCCACAAATATTCCTTTTGTGCCTACCATCGAGTTCATAGTGATCACACTAATGAGTGTAAGGCCTTGAGTTGTAGAATTCAACATCTTAAGGATTTTGGTGTTCTTCCTTATGTGGGGGCACCTAATTCCTCTAATTGATACTAATTTTCACTCAACCTTGCATCTCACCAATCCCTTTGGCTCACTCTTGTCCTGCACTAAGTGGGGGCAAGGGGTTAGTTAGAATTTTCCCTCATATGTCACTTGTCGTTGTCTCTATGACTACTCGTTAACCTTTCATGAACATATAACAACAAGCTTGTTAAGTGGACGACATGCCTTAAGTTGAATCGCATGTGACATACTACCCTTTTCATGATGCAGCTTCTCAGAAACATATGACTTGGCATGGGGCTTTCCAAACAAGCTCTCATTTCTTCCTCTTCTTCTACTTTAAAGAAATTGCTCACAACAATGGTGTTAGAAACCACTTTAAAATGGGGGTATACATAGACACTCACATTTCATTGTGCGATTTTCTTTTTCTTTTGACTCCCTCTCTTGGAAACATTAGGTACAATGTTGCTCAAGATGGACATTTGCATTTTTCCTCTTTTGCATACAAGATGAATTCTTCCTCTCTTGGATACAAGATGAGTCTATTTGCACTTTTCCTCTCTTGGTGACATTACACATGATGTTCCTTAAGATGAGATGTCACATGAACAATAGAAAAATCCCTTTGAGCATTTCTTAAATCATTTCAAAAGTCATTTCTTTTGTGGCGCCTTATTAAAGTTATCAGGAGGTATAACTTTGATATGGTTTGAGCAGGAAGCCCAACAAGCGGCATGAATTTCCCCATAGCCACTTTTGTGTGTGTGAGTACATACTAGCCATGTGTATGTTTCTCACAATCTTTGGGACAACTCATCCCACAAACAACCTAATGTTCTATGGCCCTAGAGTGAACACATCTTTTCCACCTCGTTCTTCTCTCTTCTAGTTCTTGTCATTGAATAATCATGTATCTCATTTTGCTGTAATGCATTCACCCTTGAATGTGTCTTTTGGCATTGATGTCTTCTTGAATTAGAATCTCGAATCCTTGGGGGATTGAACACCTCCTTCTTCTTTGTCATTCTTCACCATCCAAATCATGTGGCTACTTTAGTGTGAGTTTGAAGCAAGTTCATCCTCTCACTAAAGTGGGGGCTAAATGTGTTGCCAAAAAGTGTAGCCTTTGACACTTTTGACTCATTTTCACCCTTGCCTATGGGATTTTTGTTGATAAATGTGCCTCAAACTTACTGACATGAAACTCCTGAAAGAGGAAAAATGGTGGGACTTTTGGAATGTCTTGCTGACAAGCAGCTTGGTTATTTGGGTTTGAAATGATCATGTCGGTGTGACTAATGGCCAGTCTTGCCAACAGGATCCATCGGTATGACTTGAACGGTCGACACAAGTTCTCTATCTCTCGACGAAGGTAGGAGTCTGACTGATTGGCTGTGATTGAGGAGAGTCTTGTTGAAGGTACTAAGTCGGTGTGATATCGATTTTTGGTATGTGTGATATCAACAGTGCCCATTTGGCCGATGGGGTATGATCGGCATGAGTCCTGCCGATGGTTCTTCATCAGTGTGAAATATGACTTCAGTCCAACTTTGAGATCTTTGTTCGATGGTTGAAGTTTGACTAATGGATTGGGGTCGGAGTGAGTCTTGCCAATGAGATGAACAAGAAGGAACTTCATCGATACGACATGAATTGTCGGAGGAGCTTTGGAGACTCCCTCTGAGGTGTGTTATTAGCCCGATGGTGTTTGGTTAGAGAGACCTCACAAAGTCAGACCGATAGAGCATTGAAGACTATGCTATGCGTGATTGTCGATTGAATAGTTTGGTATTAGTGAGACACAGACTAGTGTCTCACTGATACATGCCATAGTTGAAGGATTTTTTGATTGGAAAATTGTCCTACATGGTTTTCTTTGAACCAATGAGAGAAGCAGAATGTAAACCATTTGTAACTGGACTGTTGAGACCGTTAGGAAAATTAAAGTGCAAAACTAACTCTGGTGATGTCAATACTTAGAGAAGAATGTAGATATGTCTTTAAATTTTGCAATTACAGTTCATTAAGATGCACATGGAAGAAATAGAAAAATAGAGAAATAAACTCAAACACAATTGACACCATATTTATGTGGGAAAACCCTTACAGGAGAAAAAACCACCATACCAAAGAATCACTTGTATTATAGTAATCGAATTACATACTCTCCTTTTAGATGACAATATTACAACAACAACATTACCCTGATCAACCTCTTGAAGAACAACACTGTTACAATGCTTTCAAAATAACATACAATGAAATTCACTAACAGATCATTCGATCATCCAACCTTTGAACCATCAAACTCTCAAACCTCTTCATAGTTACAATACATTGCAATGTATAGCAACAACCATGAATGATTCATTCTTTGTACAATCAATTTAGTTCAACTTCCTCTGTTGAACAACCGTCAAACTTCCTAGGAATTCAAATGACCTCCTTCCATGTCAGCAACATCCTCCAGTTAACGACTTCCATCTCAACAATTCATGAAGTTCGTGCTCTTCACCTTACACCTCACTACCGCTGAGCAGTCAACAGGCTCCCATGGGAGGGTGGTAACCGTGCTACCTCTGAATAGGTTGAGGGATCCTGAGGTATGGAGGTAACCATTGTACCACCAGACAACCAAAAAAATTCCATGATATGGCTGTCTACACCACACTACTGCTACATGACTAGTGAAATCCTATGGTATGGCGGTAACCACCGCACTACCGCTCGATAGATGAGAGGCTCCCGCGGTATGGTGGTAACCTCTCTACCACTACACATACAGTGAGCTCCTGCGATATGGCAGTAACCGCACTACCGCTCTTCTCTCTCTATAACCTGGTGGTATAGAGGTAAAAGCATAGACATAACACTTAAGAAAATTTTCTGCTTGGTGACAGTATCAGGGTTTCTACCAGTGAGTTTGAGACACATATTCTCAACAATTTCCCACTTGATAAAGAACTCACTGAACCCTTTTCAATACCTGAAGTCATTGAATATTCTGGGCCCCAAGGCCCATCGAACTTGCACACCATCTGAACTTGTCCATGCTCACTAGCTTTGTCAATGCATCAACAACATTCTTCACAGTATCCACCTTTTCCAAATAGACCTTTCCATCCTCCACCATATCTCATACAAAGTGGTATTGCACATCAATTTGTTTCGTCCTGACATGGAAAGTAGGATTTTTTGCTAGACAAATGACACTTTGACTGTCACAACAAATAATAATCTGCCCTGCATCAAAACCAATATCAAAACACAATCTTCTAAGCCAAATGGCTTCCTTATAGGTGTGATTTGTGTTGATGGTCAAAAGTGCACAACAACATAAAATAGAATATCTATACCCTATTTCTCTTGAAAAAGAAAGATAACATATAATAATCTAACTCCCAAGGTACTGGTAGTTGGTTCTCAACTATGCTGATGTTACTCAATGGCCAATGTAACTGTAATATTCAAGGGGCCTTTTCTGGTAATATATGACACAAACTGCATCATATTAACTAACCTATGTTGGGGGGGGGGGGGTAAATGAATAGAAAAAGATAGATCAGGCGTAGAATAGTAAAATTTGAATAAAACTTCTCAATATCTAGACATGCATTCCCACAATGAGTGTTTCTTAAACAGACCAAAAAACCACAACATGATGTAATCCATATAATAATCTACACCATTACATACATTAGTAGTGCTCAATTAAATTACCACAACTATTCACTAAAAGACTTTGATATTTGAAATAGATCGCTCACTCATTGCTAAAACATAGATCAAATAGACATGTAGTAATTCCACTCATAGATAATTCAATGAAATAATCTTGAAATCCAGTTTCCCCTATTGATTTGCATCAAATAGAAAACATTTAGACACAACAACTCACTGGCATATAGATTTATTATGATTCATTAACATTATCAAAGAGATTCACTTTCAACAATAACATGAAAATTGTATAAAAATGTAAAAAGGTATCCAAATTTAATTTGAAACTTAAAGTATCTTGCTACAACTATGAAATCTTCAAACTATCATTCCTATCTGCTATCATATCAGGTGGCTAATCCTTCTTCAATCAACCGACCTTTACAAAATGGAGAGAAATTGTATATATAAACCTATCTAACACTAATTTCTTTCATCACAACCTAGATCCATCAATCATGGGGTGATTGGAACAATCTAAGAGGAGTCTACATCCTGATTTTCAGTTGTTGATTAGAAAATCCTTCTCAAAACCTATGTCCAAAAAGAGGTAGGGGAACTTGCTGAAATTACTATTTGGAATTGCTGTCATGACCCAAGAAAGTAGGAGAGGAAGATTTCCTAGTCAAGCGTATTTCCTTGAGACTGATCTGTAGAGAGAGCATGTATGTAGAAACCTTTAACTTTGCATTTTATGCTCCTCCATATACTCATTATAATTGGTAATTACCTATTGAAGCATTTCTGCATCAGGCCCATCCACCTAGTTATCTTCAAACTTTATCCTAGCCAACTCAGAAGAAGCAAATTCTTTCATATCTCTAAGCTTGAGGAGTTCCCTCCTGGCCGCTTTAACCTCTTGCATGACATCCATAAGCTTGTCCATTAAAATATCATCCTCATCATCCCCCTTTTGCATCATTTCCTCCAATCTACCATTCCATCTTTCCTTGAGTTTATTAGGGAGGAGGCCATCTGTCTCAAGGATATCGTCATTGACAAGTATAGTAATACTTTCTCCTAGTTATTCAATTTTCTCATTGAGATCCTTTCCGGCCTACTGTACCTCATTCCTATGAGTGAAAATAAATGAAGACCTAAATCTAATGATGCTGATGGTCTTTTCCACAAAATCCACATTGTCTTCTTCCAAGATAGATTGCTCTAGCAAGGTTTGCTTGGACAACTTATTGATATCTTTCAGTTTCCTTGCATGCCCTACATATTATTCCTCTTTATTCTCAAGAGTTTCAAAATGTGCAACCATGTCATTGACTAGATCCAATGCTTCCTTGTGAACCTTGCAACCTTTAACAGGCAAATCATCTATTTCCTGGTTCAACTTGTTTATCCATCTATCCATCATTTGTACTTTGTTTCTCATTTCAATCAAATTATTAGCATCCCTTTTCTTTAAAAGAACAGGTGTCTCTGGAGTAGTGGATTGTGAAGAAATAGGATTAGAGAGATCCCTCAAGAGCTTATGCAATTGATCAACTTTGGAATTAAGCTCATCTTTCTTTTCCTTGTCCTGTATCATCCTTGATTTAGTAGAGGAAGCCACAATATCAATTAAGTTTAGCTGCTGATTTCTTGTGGGTTTTCCTAGATTAATAGTGCCTAGTTGGTAATCCCCATCTGCATATCTTGTTTGTCTTTATCAACCATAGGGATAGAACACTTGGCTAAAATATCTCTAGCATATGTTAACTTTGTGCAATGGAGAACCCTAGCTCTCTTCTTTGGCCTCTCCTCTATTTCTTTCCTAACATCCTCCAAATCAAGGGATTGTGGTTGCACCATTTGCCTCTTCTCAAGATTAAGCTTTAACCATGTAGGAGCAACAGGGGGAGTCATTGCCTGCGTGGAAGAAGAAGTGGCTGAAGAAAGAGGTTGCCAAATTGCTTTCCTACGTTGAGAGTCAACCTCCTATTGTTTCTCCTTCGCTACATTTTCCTTAGCCAATCGTTCTTCTTCTCCTCTCCTTTCCTCCAATAGTTGGCTCCTTTGTCTCTCTAACTCCTCCAAAATTTCCTTTATTTTAGAAGCCTCTAGATCAATCTTGGCTTGTTCTTCTGCCTCTATCCTTCTTAGCTCTAATTCTTTTTCTTCTTTCTTCTTCTGAGCTTCTTCAATTAATTTAAATTTGGCTTCAAGAGTCTCCCTTTCCCTTCGTAGTTGAGCTTTCTCCTCTTCCAACTCATGAATTTTCTGAAGTAGGGTTAATTTGTCGCTTTCTTCTTTAGCCTTTTGCTCAGCTTCCCTTTGTTGCATCGGTAGATCTTCCTTCTCCTTTTGTTGTCTGGCCAACTCCTTAGCTTTTGAAATGGCTTCCAACTCTTGTTGCTTAGCTAGTAGATCACCCTTAGCTTTAATTTCCAGTTCTTGCTATTGTTTGGCTAATGCCTCAGCTTGTGCCTTTGCTTCTGCTTCTTGTTGTTTTGCTAATTCCTCAGCTTGTACCTTAGCATCAGCCTCTTTTGTATCATCCTCAAACAACTTCCATTGATCCTCTGGGGTAAGAACATGCTCTTCCCCAATATTTTGCACTCAGTCATCCTTATCAATAGCCTCATCAACATGTGTTTCCTCTAAGTTTGTGTCAATATCATGAATCTCAACTTCAACCCTTTTCCTTTCAATGTTTCTGCTTCTTCATGAAGGCTACCTGTGGGTACTTCTTCACTAGGTTCTTGAATAAGGGGTGGTTGAGAAGAGGAGCCTTCTCCCAGGGTTGATGTCTCCATACCTTGTATCTCAGGAGCTTCTTCTACAATTATCTCAAGAATAGTATTCCCTCTAGAAATGGGAGGAGGATACTCCAATTGTTCTTTGGAGGAAACTCTTCTTTTGGTTCTTTGATAACCCTTAGTGGCCCCCACTTTTCTCTTCTTAGAACCCTTAGCTTCTGGTTCCTTTATTCTTAGAATCACCCATTGGATGCTTGTATCCAAGACAATCCTCAAAATATTTAATGTCTATTGATTCCTCTTCATCCCAATTGATGGGGGCTAGGTCTTTGACACCAATCTTCTCAGCTTCATATGCAGGATCCAAAGTCACGCCATCATCTGAAAATGTGGTAGGAATATCTTCCTTTACTCCAAATTCAATCATCCAGGGAATAGGGAGCCTTTCATAAATCCTCTTCCTTACATCATATTCATCCTGCAAATCCCACCAAAAATCCTCTAACAAATTGTAGTGCTTTTCAAACAAAGTGCAAAGAAACTTATTTATCCTGCTCTTTGGGTTAAAATGCTTCCTAGATGTATAGAGTCCCAGCCTAAGGTGGCTTAATTCTTCACAAACTGCTTTTGCGGCCACATTATGAAGACAACAGTATTCTCCCAACTTCATGGGAAACTTGTGGCACCCAAGTTTGTGCTTGATACTGAATTTTGCATTAACCCACAATGCTTGATATATGAACTCCATTAGAATCATTCTATCAGTGCAACACCTATGGAGTAGGTGAGTATGTCCATCAACCCCTGCCAACCTAAAGTAAGTAAAATTGGGGTATTGGATGTACAATTTTCCCCATTGAGCAATGAGTGCCATAGCATCTCTGCTTAATCTAAATCCAACATCACTAGTCAATCTATTAATGATGACATACAAAAATGCATCATTGACTCTCCTATAATGCTCCTCTGATGTCTGAAAAGTTAATTGATCATAGTGGTTCCACACTTTCTGTTGTCTAGGAGCTTCTCCCAACACTCCTACTACATTCAACACTAGGAAGATGCCCATCATTGCAGTTGCATAAATGACATAAGATGTCATATAGGTCTTTGTTCTCCTTACATTTATCATCTGATTGTGCAGGGTGTCAGACAAAATCATACACCAATCAAATGTTTGCTTTCCATCAAAGATAACTTCAATGAATGGAAACATCCACTCCTTGAAGCATGTATAATCCATTTTCCCAAACACTCTAGAGAGCATCAAGATTAAGTCATCAACCTCCTTGAAATCCCCTCTTTTGGGCTGGTTAGGCATTTTAGTCAAAGATTTATTTTCAGTCCTTAACCACTTCTTATTCATGTGATTTCTATTCACCTACTTGTTCTCATTAAATATCTACAATGCCTCTGCCTTTGTCAACAACCTTGGATTCCTTGGAGCAGGTGTGTTAAACATTAATCTCATCATTCGTTGGGATAAGTTAATTATGAAATTCCCCTGCTAATCCATGCATTGCCTTGACACTGCATTATAAGCTCTTGTTGCAGCCAAGATCAATTTTGAGCATTGGAATGATAGAGGAAAGAAAGTAACATGGGCAATCCCTAATTGAACTATCCTCTCCATTCTTCTAGTGACTTGTTCTGATAAGGTTTCCTCTATCAAATCGTCATAATCAAATGTCCCTAAGTTGGTGTCTGTGATATCTACCAACCCAGAGTCTAGCTTGTTGGCTGTGGGAGTGATAATCTGATGTTTATACCTCATTGTATAAGGTAGCTGTCCTACTTTTATCTTCTTAGGTTTTACTTGTTTGGAACCTTCATCTGCTTGACCCTCCATTTACGAAGTTCCTGTAGAGGCTCTTGACATCGTTTACTTCCTACATGACAACCCAAGATTAGATTCATAGAAAGTATAAACAAAAGTATTAGAGAACTCACCTTCCATGTTATACTGTGTTACTTCATGTAGCCTCTTAATACTTAGCAAAATTATACACTCACCGGAGGTAGAATCAAGACATGAACATTACCAGAAAACTTCCAAATATTGTCAGGGGGCGGGACCGAGATGGAGACTGGAAAAGGTTTGAACAAACTATATACCAGGACTGGGAACAGAGTCATAATGGTTACCAAAATCAATACAATAGGAAGTTCCAAAACTTGTGATCATTTCGCTTCCACATCCGCTAAGGTAAAACAGTGTCGGATAGTTTAAAGTACATTGGGAGCGGGCTCGGGACAAGATCCAACATGTATCACAAATACAATTTTAGGGACAAAACCATTCCTGGATCCGACTCCAGTCAAATATGATGTCATTATTAGAAAAGTCCAAGTACTCACAATGAATTTAAAGCTAAGTCACCTAATAAGCCGAAGAGGCTAAAAAAAAAAAGCATAGACCTAACCCTTATACAACCGAGAGGAAACTAGCGACTAGGGAAAAACTTTAAAAGGACGTGAACGCAAAAAACCTAGCCCATTTAAACTTGACAATCTAAGAAATTAGGGCATCAAAAGCCCTACTTAAAAATGATCGAGCCATCATTCGACAAGGACATAGAAGCTATTAACCGATCAAAGACTATAAAGAAACTTATAAACTCATGAAAGTGATACCCCAAACCTTAGGGCACGACGGTACAAACACGAACAAACGTGAAAATTATTGCAACAAATAGAGAAATGAGAAAATAGAAAAACAAAACAAACGAGACAACAAAAGAAAGAAAAACAAAGAGGAAAAGCAATAGCAAGGAAGACAAACAAATATTCATGAATAAAACCTGTGAATCATGTGAAGAACGTCAAACAAAGCACAAGAAACAAAAGCAAGGAAACAAGGTGAAGAAGATCACCTACCTAAAAAAGCTACCCAACAGGTTGGCACTTGATCCAAATCCATGCATATCTGCTTGATTCTCGATGAAATCGTGCTCCTATGCTCTGGTTTGATATCACTATTAAAAACAATAATAATAACCAAAGAATTAACCTTAATTAAGGTTAAAATTAAATTTTGTACGTGTGAGGAGCCTGCAATTAATGCCATTAATATGGTACGTCGGGCACAAGATTGTGATGGGAACAGGAACAAAACTATCGTGTGACTGAAGTAGAGTGACAAACACAAAACAAGAAATTGGGAGAAAAATCGAGATCAAAATTGGGTTAATGAACTTTTGTAAATTTCCAGGTTTGGTTCTGGTTCTGATTCCGGTTCCAACAAAGACAAAAGAAAGAAGGAAATAAACAAAGAGAAGACAACAAGACTGAAACGAGACCAAATGCACCAACCTCGAGACAAAACAAACAAACAACAATGATTGAAGGGGAGGCGGGAAGGGAACAAGACTTAGAACTTTATGAAGTTCTGAGTTTAAAATCTGTTTCGGATCCAACCCCGTGAAAAGAAAACATCGCAGACTGAAAAAGGAAACACGCGAAGAAACAAAGTAGGAGCGAGATTGGAACTGATCTAGGAAGTGAAACTCAAATGGGTTCCAAGTCAAAGTTTGGTTCTAGTTTCGATTCTGCCAAAGCAAAAAGAATAAAACAAAGACTTGGAAAAAAAGAAAAACTCCAAACTCTTTGTTGAAAAGACCCAAGGACATGAAACAAACAAAAAGGGGGACCCATTTTGACCAAGGAAAAACATGGGGTGGTTATGTAAGGCATAACAAATGGTGAGTCGACTGGGAAAATCGTTTACCCATTTTCTAGATACTAAACAATTCAATCACCCAAAACCTCTGGTTTATGAATCATGTTAAATTGAATAAGATCAGATATGTAGAGTAAGGTTGAGCTGGAATCTCAGATGTATGTCTTCATGAACTATTTTGAATTTGAGTGTGTGCATATACAGTGCATCCTTCTTTATAAAATAAACTTTCTCCACCCCTGAACAACTACACCTAAGATCCAAGCTACATATGTTGAGTCCTTCAACTGTCGTGGAATGAAATCCTGGGCATTACTCCGCTGCCAGACAAGCATCCATAGCCCTGAAGGAGATACCTCTAGTTCTCTCAAAGCATTGCTCTACTACCAGATAGGCATCCATAGCCCCGATAGAGATACTTGATTCACCCATTCGGTATTGAGTTTGCCTTTTTTTTTATTATATATATTTAGGCTTTACTTGTGGGAATTTTTTATTAACTTTTCTCAATACTCAAATGTAATTGATCTGAAATGTGGGTTGAGAACTACAATGGACCTCATGACATTCTTGGGAGTCATATTTTTCACTTGAATCAGAGATACAACCACCTTGAGATAAATAAGAAATTTACTTAGGCAGATGTTTATCTATTTTGTGATAGACTTTTAATCAGAGTTCATGAGATTATTTATAATGTACCTTATTCTTAATAACTTTTCAAACCGGTGTTAAAATGGTCATAAGACGTAAGCTTTAGAATGAAATCTTTTAACAGATGCTCCTTGAAAATACCTAAATCAATTTCTTTCCTAGTGCCTATAGAATACTTTGAATAACAACCCCTTTATTTTGAAATGGATAGAAATGAAGGTCCCCAATGACCAAGACAAGAACAAAAAGAAACAAATAAAAAGAAACAAACAAACAGACAAAACACCCAAAATGAAAGAACAACTTAATTACATATAGTTCATATAGTACAACTATTCAAAAAATCAAACCTTTATGAGCAAAAGTAATGTTTAAGAAACTGACCATTAACGGGTAATGGAACAAGTTCTACTATTAAGGTGCTTAACTGAAAATCATTCTCACCTAATATCTCAACTATTTGATATGGACCCAACCAAAGTCTATCAAACTTCTAATGGTCTCCCTTTTTCTCCTTAGCTTTGTCCCATAGTAACACAAGATCTAATATCCTAAAGGCTTTTATCTTGGCCCTCTTGTCAAACCAACGTTTGACAACAACTTGGTGTTTAGAGAACTACTGTAAAGCAAAGTCTCTTTGTTCTTCCATGTTTAACAAATTGGTTAGTTTAACCTCGATTCGATCATCCTTCATATAGAATTCCTACATGAATTTGAGGACAGGTATTTGCAAATGTATTGGGAAGATTGGCTCTTGACCATAGACTAACTTAAAAGGTGAATTTTTGAGGGTGGCTTTGATTCAAGTTTGATCTACCCATAAGGAAAATCTCAGTTGGGTATGCCAGTCCCTAGGATTTTTTTCCAGAAATTTTCTAATTACTCCCAATAGATTCTTGTTGGTGGACTCAACCACTCCATTTACCTGAGGGTATTAATTAGACAAATACTTTAAAGTAATTTTTTGTTCATATTCCCATTGAATGAATTGAGCTGAAGAGAAAGAAAGGCCATTATCACATACCAGAGAAAATGGTACTCCAAACTTGGTTGTGATGCTTTCAGTCAAAAATTTGATAACCACATCTATGGTGTTGTTTTTGTAGGGCTGAGACTTGGTCTAGCGCGTACAGTAGTCAGTTGTTATCAGGATGAACTTATGACCTGCACAGGAGTTTGGATTAATGACACCTACAAAATCTTGTGCCCATTGAGCGAATGGTCTTACCTTGTACACCAGTTGTAAGGGAATTGTTGGGTTCTATTCCCTGGATGCAGAGGTCTGGCATTTATGACATGTCCTAACATGTTGATGTGCATCTCAAAACATGTGGGGCCAATAATAACTTGATCTAAAAATTTGATGAGCCAAGGCATCTGCAGATCCATGCCCTATACCATGTTTACCATGAAATTCAATTATAGTATGTTTGGCTTCTTGCTGATCCAAACAATGCAGGTAAAATCCTTCAAAATTTCTTGTGTATAAGAATCCTCTTTTGAGCATATAATGAGCACTCTTCATCCTTAATGATCTCCTTTGAGTAGCATTCATCTCCTCTGGGCATCTGATATTGAGGAAGAAGATCAAATCTGTGTACCAAGGATCCTTGGTGAATGACTGCACTGTGTACTACTGGCAAGTGATACTCTTATCAACATCTACCATAGAATTTGATAAGCCTTGTCCTCAGATGAGCTTCATTGGATGAATTCCTAAATCAAACTACTATAAAATATCCATCCATTTTCCTCTTCTCTCCACTAATTCACTTTGCATAAGGAGAGACTTTAAAGTTGGATCAAGAACTATGGTGATAACCTGACTCCGAAGAATGTAGTGCCTAAATTTTTTTACTACTCAAACCAATGCAAAGGCCTACTTCTCAAGGGGAAAGTACCTGACTTCTTCATTTTTAAATGGGGAGCTCATGGAAGCAATATGCCTTTCCTCTCCCTCACCTCTTTGTTGTGTTAAAACAACTGCACATGAATGGTCAAATGCGTAAGAATAGATATAGAAGGGCTTTAGGTAATCTGGGCTGGTCAAGACCGGTGCCTCAGATATTGATTGTTTAATCTGTGAGAAAGCAGATTTAGCCTCATTGCTCTAGATCTTTCATTTCAAATTTTGCAAACAACCGAGATTTTAGATCAAAAATCATAGACTTACTATTCCCTATAAACAACATATCATCAACATAGAGTCAAATAATAAGAACCCAATCATTTTTAATTTTGAAGTACACAAAATAATTTGATTTCAATCTTACAAAACCCAGTGACAAAACAAATGTGTCAAACTTCTGGTACCACATTCTAGGAGATTGTTTTAATCCATACAAAGATTTTTTCAACTTGCAAACCATATTTTCTTTACCTTTTTTCACAAAGTGCTCTCATTGAGACATATTAATTTCTTCTTCAAGATCACCATGAAGAAATACTGTCTTCACATCCATTTGCTCAATCTCCCAGTCATATGCGACAAAATAAATCTGATAGATGTCAGCTTTGCTACTGGATAAAAATTTCCCCATAATCAATTCCCTCTACCTGGGAATATCCTTTCACAACCAACCTTGCTTTATATTTTTCAACACAACCATCCAGACCAATTTTCTTCTTAAAAACCCATTTGCAACCCACAGGATTCCTACCTTTAGGCAATCGAACCAAATCCCTAGTTTCATGTTTCTTTAATGATGCCATTTCTTCATTCATGGCTTCCAACTAGGAATTTGGATCAGACATTTCAGTTGCCTCTTTTACAGTCCTAGGCTCATCCGTGTTAGTAATAAAAGCATAGCCACAACTAGAATCAAACATAGAGAATCCATACCTATCAGGTTGCTTCTTTTCGCGTGTAGACCTCCTCACAGGCCGAGGTTGAGGTTGTAGTTCTTCTTCTTGTTCAGAACTCTCAGAGCTACTAGAACTATCCTCATTTTTAGGTACAATATCAATGTGTGGTTCCTCTTTTTTAGGAGCTAGAGGTATTTCAACAACGTCATGTTTCTCTTCTTGTTCTTTCATCTTTGACTGCAGATCTAACACAGAAAGTTTTAGCTCACGAAAGATTACACTTCTGTTGTACAATACCTTATTATTCTCAGGATTCCAAAGCTTGTATCCTTTCACACCAATGCCGTAGCCAATGAAGATACACTTACCAACTTTATTTTCCAATTTAGATCTTTTCACATCAACGTCTTGTTCAACCTTTTAGCAACTCCATTTTGTTGTGGAGTATAAGGTGTAGTTTTATGCTTTTTAATCCCATGGTCTTTCCAATACCTTTCGAACTCATCAGAACAAAACTCACTGCCATTGTCAGTCCTTAAACACTTTATTTTTCTTTCAGTATGGTTTTCCATAAGGTTTTTAAATTCCTTAAAACAACTGAACACTTCTGATTTACTTTTTAAAAAATACACAAATTCCCTTCTCGAATAGTCATCAATAAAAGAAACATAATATTTTGATTTTGATAATGAAGGTACACTCACTGGACCAAAAACATCAGAGTGAATATAATCCAGAACACCAAAAGATTTGTGAGGACTAGAGTAAAAAGAAACATGACGCTGTTTACCATATATACAATGTTCACATAATTCAAATTCCAGATTACAATCATCAAGCCCCTCAACCAGGTTTTTAGTTTTCAAGGCTTTCAAACCTTTTTCACCAATGTGACCGAGCCTTTGATGCCAGAGCATAGTCTTCTCTGCTTGAAGTTTAACTTCCAAAGAGTTTTCCCCAATAGGAACATTTTCTTTCTCCTCTTTAAGCACAACCTTTTATAACTTCGTAGAGACACTGTTACATTGAACTGTCAGTGTGTCTAGCTTGTACAAAGTACCAACTTGAGCACCCCTAGCCAACACCGTCGAGCCTCTAGTCATTTTGCAGCAATTTCCTGAGAACAAGACTTGCACTCTGAAATCATTCAGCTTGCTTACATAAAGTAAATTTTGAGCCAGACCTAGTATATGCATTATGCCATCAATTCCCTTAATTCTTCCATCAGGAAACTGAATTCTGACTCTTCCATGACCAACAATTTCCATAGATGAATCACTTGCCAAATACACCTTTCCACCAAATTATTTTTCATACTTTATGAACCAGTCTCTATGAGATGTCATGTGGAAAGATGCTCCAGAATCAATCAGCTAGACATCATCTGATGCCTGTGTTTCCAAGGTTGCAATGAAGGCATCTGCATCACTCTGAGAAGAATCATTGTCAGAAGAGTTCTTCTTCTTTTTCTCCTCTTTGCAATCCCTTCGGACATGACCAGGTTGCCCAAAATTCTAGCACTTCACCTTGGACTTCTTACAAGGAGACTTTGATCTCCCTTTTGATTTTGATTTGGAATTCTTGTCCTTCTTCTTGCCTTTTTGTTTTGATCTGCCTCGAATAACAAGAGCCTCCTTTTCCATCTCAAAAGATTTCCTTCTCATTTCTTCAGACAACAAAGAAGAAACCACATATTCCATCTTGAAAGTGGTTGTCGTGCTCCCAATCGCCATCACTAAATGATCCGAAGAATCTGACAAAGAACACAACAAAAGCATACAACAATTTTCATCATCAATTTTCACACCCACAGATGCTAATTGAGCAATCGGCCTATTAAAATAATTTAAGTGATTAGGAACAAACACTCCTTCTTGCATTTTCAAAGAGTACAACTTCTTCCTTAAGAACAACTTATTCACCAAGGACTTGCCCTGATAAATATCTCCCAATCTTTTCCATAAAGAAGATGTAGTCTTCTCTTCATGAATATTTAGAAGAATAACATCTGCCAAACAGAGCCTTATTAGCCCCTTTGATTTTCTATCTGCAAGGTCTCAATCTTCTTGTTTCATGCTAAAAGGTTTTGTTCTAGACCACAAGCCAAATATCTCGATCCACCAACAGGTCTTCCATTTTAAGTTTCCACAAATCAAAATTGTGTCCTTTGAATTTCTTAGTCTTTCCTGATGTACTCACCATTTCCATCTCAATCTATAATTTGAATATTACTAGAATTCTACAAAACTCCCACTGAATAGGATTGACACAAAAAACCCAACCTACCCACAAGGATAACACAACTGGCCAGGCTATGATACCACTTGTTAGGAAAATTAAAGTGCGAAACTAACTCTCCTAATGTCAATACTCAGAGAAGAATGCAGATATGTCTTTAAATTTCACAATTATAGTTCATTAAGATGCACATGGAAGAAATAGTAGAACATAGAAATAAACTCAAACACAATTAACACTAGATTTACATGGGAAAACCCTTATGGTTGAAAAACCCACCACACCAAAGAAAATCACTTGTATTACAGTAATCAAATTACATACAAGTTACAGACTCTCCTTTCAAATGACAATATGACAACAAAAACAACATATCCCTAATCAACCTCTTACATAAAAAACACTGTTACAATGCTTTCAAAACAATATACAATGAAATTAACTAATAGATCATTCAATCATCCAACCTCCAAACCATCAAACTCTCAAACCTCTTCACAATTACAATATGTTACAATGTATAGCAACAACCATGATCGATTCATTCTCTGTACAATCAATTTAGTTCAACTTCCTCTATTGAACATCTGTCAAACTTCCTAGGAATTCAAAAGGCCTCCTTCCAAGTCAACGAAATCCTCCAATTAAAAACCTATATCTCAACAATTCATCAAGTTTGTGCTCTTCACCTTACACCGCGCTACTGCTGAGCACTCAACAGGCTCCCGTAGGATGGCAGTAACTGTGTTACCTCAGGACAGGTTGAGGGCTCCCGAGGTATGGTGATAAATGCTGTACCACCAGATAGTCGATAGACTTTCGCGATATGATGGTCTACATTGCACTATCACTACATGACTAGTGAACTCCTGTGGTATGGTGGTAACCACCGCACTACCGCTTGATAGATAAGAGGCTCCTGTGGTATGGCGGTAATTGCTCTACTGCTACATATATAGCGAACTCCTACGGTATGGCGGTAACCATGCTACCACTCCTCTCTCTCTATCACCTGGCGGCATAGAGGTAAAAGCATAAACATAACACTTAAGAAACTTTCCTACTTGGTGACAATATCAAGGTTTCTACCAGTGAGTTTGAGACACATATTCTCAACAAAGACTGTTTACTTGTGGGAAGATCAACATACCATTTTGTGAAGTGTGAAAAAAAATGGAATTCTCTATAATGGTCAAAGGTTGAATAGTTCGAATGGTGGTAGAGCTATTCGATTGGAACAAGGATTGATCAGTGTGTGAATTTCATTGTATGCTTTTGGAGAGAATTGTAACAGTGATGTTCTGTGCAAGGTTGATTAGGGAAATGTTGCTGTTGTATAATTGACATCTAAAAGGAGAGTCTGTAACTTTTATGTAATTCAATTATTGTAATACAAGTGATTTTTCTTTGGTGTGGTGGGTTTTTCTCTCGTAAGGGTTTTCCCACATAAATCTGGTGTCCAATTATGTGTGTTTATTTCTCTATTCTGTTATTCCTTTCATGTGCATCTTAATGAACTGTAATTGCAAAATTTAAAGACATATCTTCATTCTTCTCGAAGTTTTGACATTAGGAGAGTTTGTTCCACACCTTAAGCTTTCCTTACAAGTGGTATCAGAGCATGGACAATTGTGTTATCCTTATGAGTAGGTTGGGTTTTTTGTGTCAATTATGTTATGTGGGAGTTTTTTAGAAGTCTGGTAATTGTCAAATTATAGATTGAGATGGAAATGGAAAGTACATCAGGAAAGTGAAATTGAGAAATTCAATGGCAACAATTTTGAGTTGTGGAAAATCAAAATGGAAGATCTATTGGTTGATCGTGATCTTTGGGTTGTTGTGTTTGGAATGAAACCTTCAGGAATGAAGCAAGAAGAATGGGAACTAGTAGATCAAAAAGAAAAAGGGTTGATAAGACTTTGTTTAGCAGAATCTATTCTCCTAAATATTCATGAAGAGAAGACTGCATCCTCTTTGTGGAAGAAACTTGGTGACATTTAGCAGGGCAAGTCCTTGGTGAATAAGCTATTCTTAAGGAAGAAGTTGTACTCTTTGAAAATGTAGGAAGGAGCATATGTTACTGATCACTTGAATGCTTTTAACATGTTGATTGCTCAATTAGCATCTGTGGGTGTGAGTATTTATGAAGAAGATCATTGTATACTATTGTTATGTTCTTTGCCAGATTCTTGGGATCACTTGGTGATGGCTATTGGGAGTATGAAATCCACTTTTAAGATGGAAGACATTATTGCTTCTTTGCTATCAGAAGAGATGAGAAGGAAATATTTTGAAATGGTGAAGGAGGCTCTTGATGTTCGAGGCAGATCGAAAGAAAAAGACAAGAAGAAGGATAAGAGGTCCAAATCAAAATCAGAAGGGAGATCAAGGTCTCTTGGAAAGAAGTCCAAGGTGAAGTGCTGGAACAATGGGAATCCTAGTCATGTCTGAAAGGATTGCAAAGATGAGAAAAAGAAGAAGAAGAAGAACTCTTCCGATAATTATTCTTCTTAGAGTGATGTAGATTCCTTCATTGTAGCCTTAGCAATTCAAGCATCAGATGATGTCTGGCTAATTGATTTTGGAGCATCTTTCCACATGAAATCTCATAGGGATTGGTTCACAAAGTATGAAAAATACGATGGTGGAAAGGTGTATTTGGAAAGCGATTCAACTTTGTAAATAGTTGGCCATGGAAGAGTCAGAATTTAGTTCCTTGATGGAAGAGTGAAGAGAATCAATGATGTAATGCATATACCAGGTCTGGCTCAAAATTTAGTCTCTGTTAGTAAGCTGAACGATGTTGGAGTGCAAGTCTCATTCTCTAGCAATGACTGAAAAATGACTAAAGACTCAATGGTGTTGGCTAGGGGTACTTGAATTGGTACTCTGTATAAGCTGGATGCACTTGCTGTTCAATGTAACATTGTCCCTACAAAGTCATAAAAGGTTGTTCATAAAGAGAAGAAGGAACATGTTCCTGATAGTGCAAAATCTATGGAAGTTAAAATTCCAATAGAAAAGACTTTTGGCATCATAGGCTTGGCCACATTGGAGAAAAAGGCTTAAATTTTTTGAAAAATAAAACCTGGTTGAAGGGTTTGATGATTGTAACCTTGAATTCGAATTTTGTGAACATTGTATGTATGGAAAACAACACCATGTTTCATTTTATTCCAGTCCTCATAAATCTTCTGGTATAATTGATTACATTCATTCTGATGTGTGTGGTCCAATGAATGTTCCTTCGTTATCGAAATATAAACATATGTTTCTTTTATTGATGACTATTTGAGAAGGGTGTTTGTGTATTTAAAAAAAAGTAAATCAGAAGTGTTCAATCATTTTAAGGAATTTAAAAACCTTGTGGAAAATCAAACTGGAAGAAAAATAAAGTGTTTAAGGATTGACAATGGTGGTGAGTTTTGTTCAGATGAGTTTGAAAGGTACTGCAAAGATTATGGAATTAAAAGACATAAAACTACACCCTACACTCCACAAAAAAATGGAGTTGCTGAAAGGTTCAACATGACAGTGATGGAAAGGGCAAGAAGTATGTTGAGAAGTGTTGGCTTGGAGGAGAAATTATGGGCTGAGGCAGTTGCAACATGTTACTTAATAAATTGTTCCCCTAACTCTGCTCTTGTTGATAAAACACCTTTGGAAGCATAGTCTGGAAAGAATTTCTCTCTAAGACATATTTGAGTCTTTGGCTATGAAGCATATGCATATGTGTCGAATGAAAAATGATCTAAATTGGAAAAAAATCTATTAAATGTATTTTGATTGGCTATATCAATGGCATAAAAGGATATAAGCTTTGGAATCCTGAGACTAAGAAGGTTTTGTACAACAAAAGTGTTATTTTTTGTGAGCTGAAGCCTTCTACTTTGGATATGCAGTTAGAGACAAAATCAAAAAACAAAGAGGATGTAGTTGAAATTACTCCCACACCAAATAAAGAGGAATTAAAAATTCAAAACGTACTTGAATCTGAGGAGAGCTCAAGTAGCTCTGAAATTTATGAGCAAGATGATGAACAATGTGTTGACTTCTTAGTTGTCTTTGGTTGTCCTTGATGACAAAATATGTTGGAATGATCTTTGGTATTCTTGTTTATGGTGGTTCAAGATTTTCAGTGCCATGTTCATCTATATTTTCAGATCAGTTATTCATGTTTAGCTATCTATTTCAGTCATTATTCATTTTCAGATGGCTATGTTTATTGATAGTGTGATAAAGCATTATTACAGGTCATTAAAGATGATCAAGCAAAAGTTTCAGGATATTTAGTTTGATAGGTTGTTGGGCCTTCTTTATGGAATATCACAGGTTCAGGTGCATAAGGACTTCATTAATATTGGATCATTATCAAGTTGATCTTGGCATCTGATATTAGTGCACTGTACTTTGTTCATTTGCTTATATCTTCTTGGCATCATTGGTATATGAGGTTGTTTTACTTTCTTCAGATGGTTTTGTCATTTCATATCTTCATGGCTCTTTCACATTTTCCTAGTGTCACTGACTATGACACATTGATTGGTATACATGAAGTCTTTATCGGGTTCATATGTTTCAGATTGGTTTGATGTCATATTTGTCTAAGGAATATGATTTTAACAATATATATGGTTATCAAAGGAGACTCCAATGCACAAGCCTTGGCATCATGGTCGAAATCTAAAGGTGATCATTCTTCATGGTATATAAATTAACCCTATCGGGTTTCTATAGGTATCTTGGTTTTGGAATCTTGTTTTATCATTTGTCAATTATATATTTGTAAGTCAATTTAATGGCTTATTTAAAAGTCACTATAAAGTGACATGGCATCAACAATTTTGTAATAATGTTCAAAGTTAATATTGTGGCTCAAAGGCATTAAATCACATTGGTTTGGAAGCTGTAATAATCAACATCATAAAGGAAATGATATTGTTGGAATTTTGAAATATTCTGACATGGTTTAAAGTGTTTCAAGTGGAAATGTTAAATTGACAATAATCTAAGTGATTATTGTGTCAGCCTCCAAAAGTATTTGACAACGGATTTCAAAGTTCATTATGATGTTTTTAAATCATGACCTAAGTCATTCCAGACTTAAAACTTCATTTTGTTTTGGTATAGTAATCGAATGTCTTCATTCAAATGGATGTTAGGGAAAATATTTTTGATCTCTCTTTTGCTAAGGGTTGAAACCCTTCTTCAACTGCCACCATGGTAATCTATTTCATTGCTGATGGATGCCTTCATGTGGTGTTGAATATTCAAAATGTGTATCTGGTTTGAGAAGTGAAAACCAATGTGAACTCGACAGAGGTAAAAAGTAGTGACAAATATGGGCATCTATGATGATAGGCATCAAATCTCTCTGGTTTTTATATGATTTCCTTGCAGCATAAATAGGTATTATTTTTCCTTGCTTGAAGAAAGTCTTTAAATTTAAAAGGAAAGGCAATTACTATTGTTTATTCAAATCTGAAAATGCATAAATGGGTTGTTGTCTATTGAGTTAGAAAAACATGCATTGGGTTCGGTTACATTTCATCTCTCCTTGTGGGTATTATGAAAGTGCTAATTATTTTGGGTCACTGAGTTCATGAAGAAGTGGGTTCAGTTACAACCCCTTGTAGTGATATTCATTTGCATTTTAAAGGGTAATGTGAAGCATTTTGTTGACTCTCTGTTTTCTTCCTCCACCTGTCATTTATTCTATTGGAGGTTCTTTTGCTAACATATGAGCATGGGTATTATTGTTCATTCAAATCACTTCAAATTTGAAAGATATTATTGGTGCATATGTTTATTTGTATACTTGTAATAGTTGATTATTTTGGTGAAGATTCCACCCTTCATGGCCTTTGATGGGTTCTGAGTCATTTTCTTAAAATGCATTTTCTATCACACATTGTCAGAAGAATCATTTTCTTGGTGCATACTTCACTGTATCTCTGGTATTCTTGGCAAATAACCAACATAAAGTTTGTCTTATCCAATATACCTCTGCTGAAGGTTAAAAAGAGAAAACATATACATTATTGTAATGCTAGAGATATTGTGTGATTGAACATAGTTTTGTATTGTCTATTTATGAGAGAAATAAGTGATAACTTTGTAATTGAAAAATCCAAAAACACAATGCAGAGTGATATGATTTCTCTTTGATATGTCTAGCATTTTGAAAGTTTAATATATAACTTTTAGGATATTAGGGGTATTGGAATGTAAAGAAATTTTGAGTGTAAAAGAGTTGTAACAGAGAAATCCTTTGATATTATTTATTGTTCTGAAACAAAAGAGGGGTTGGTGCTAAAAAATGAGGGGTTGGTGCTCAGAAATTAGCCTATAAGGAATTGTTAACAATGGTTTTCAAATAAGAGCCTGAAAGGCAACAATTTACAAGTGGTTTTTCTACCCCAGGAGGGTTTCCCACTCGACAAATCTTGTGTCTCATTGTTCATTTGTGGTTTGACCACTTTACCGTGAGAATGGTTTATTTTTCATTTTTTTGCAATTACATTTCTCATTTCAGTTTATGAATGATTACATTCAACTCATGAATGTACTTATCATTGAAATATTGAGAAAAAATGTGTGCTATGGTTTATTTTCTAAAAAATGGAAAAATATGTTAAGACACTGATTCATCCCCCCTCTTAGTGTCATTTTCACTCCAACAATTGGTATCAAAGCATAGGGTCCTCTGATAGGTCTAAACAACCTAGGATTGATTCTGGTCTTGGAGTCTGTTTAAAATGTCTCAAGCTCATGAAGGCACATCCGTGACTACAGCTCCATTATTTGATGGAACAAATTATGTTTTTTGGAAAATCAAAATGGAAACATATCTGATTTCTATTGATCTTGATGTGTGGAGCATAGTATTAAATGGGTACACTATGCCAGCCACATTACCCACAACTGCTGATGAAAAGAAAAAGTATGAAACAAATGCTAGAGAAAAACATGATTTCTTATGTGCATTAACTAAAGATGTTTTTATTAAAGTCATGCATTGCAAGTCTGCTTAGGAAATATGGGTTAAACTTGAAACCATTTATCAAGGAAATGAAAAATTTAAACAATCAAAATTCCTTACTCTAAAATATCAGTTTGAGGACATGAAAATGAGGGATGATGAAAAAGTGGTTGATTACTTCTTGAGAATTGATGAAGTTGTCAATGCTATGAAAGGGCTAGGAGAAGATGTAAGAGAATTTGATGTAGTAACTAAGGTCATTAGAAACTTACTGCCTAAATTTGAAGCTAAGGTTTCTACTCTTGAAGAAAAAAAATATTTTGACCAGCTTACCTTAGATAGTCTACAAGGTACTCTGACTGCCTATGAAATGAGAATTAGTAAAAACAATTCTACAGGAAAAGAAACCGCCTTTAACATTGAAAAGAAAGAAAAAGATGAAGATAGTGAGTCAGAAATTTCTGATTCTAAAGAATCCGATTTTGTTAGAAAGCTTAAAAGGGGATCTGGAAAATATAAGGGAAAACTTCCCTTTAAGTGCTTTAACTATGGAAAAATAGGCCACTTTGCTGTAAAGTGCCCCTATGGTGATCAAAACAACAACAATGAGAAATTTGAAAAACAACCTAAGAAAAAGGCTTATAAACCTAATCGAAAATTCAACTTTAAAAAGAAGAAGAGTATGTTTAGTAAAGATGAAACAGACACTAAATCTGAAGATTCTTTAGTTGAAGAAGATGAAACATTATTCATGGCTGAAATCATTCATCAAGAAGATACAAAAACCATGAGGTGAACTTAAATGTGCTTTAGAAGAGATTAGAAAACTAAAAAAGAAAATTCTTGCTCAAGAACAAAAATCTGCTCAAGCTCTTGCTCAAGAACAAACTTCAAATCAAGCAATAGTCTCTTTGAAGACTCAACTTGAAGAAGCCAAGAGAGTCAAGGATTGTCTTAGTATTGGTATAAGTCATAAAGATCAAGAAATACAAAGACTTGAACATGAAATTGTTGATCTTAGAAAGACCATTGAAAAGTATGAAATTACTTTAAAACTAACTGACATGTGTAGCAAGCATAAATTGAATAAGGATAAAAATGGTATTGGGTTTGAGAAGGGTGAATGTTCAAATGATGATGCAAAGGAAAAAGATGCTGCTGCAAATAAAATTTCTGAATCAAATCATCTTGATTCTGATAAGAATCATGTTCATCCTTTTAGGAATAACAAGACATCATACAGATTTAACCCTTTCTTTTATGGGTATTATTTTTTCTGCAACAAATTTGGCCATAAAGTGAGCTCTTACAAGCTTATCAATTCTAGGATACCTAGGTTTGGTCATAAGAAATACCTTGGTTTTGCTAAACAGATCAGATGCTTCAAATGCAATACTTTGGGTCATTCTGTTAAGCAGTGCAAAGCTGATTTGCAAAATACACAACAAAAAACCAAAATGGTTTGGAAACCTAAGAATGTCAAAAACATAGAGCAAACTATGTTAGTCCAAACTACCTTTCATTCCAAGAAAAAGGACTTATGGGTCTTGGACAGTGGTTGTTCTAACCACATGACAGGTGACAAGGATAAATGCATCAAACTAGAAGATTATGTAGGTGGATATGTGAAATTTGGTGACAATTCTGGTATACAAATTAAAGGTGGATGTTCAATTCTTCTAAATGAGGACACTCCTCTCTATAATGTGTACTATGTGGAAGGTCTAAAGCACAATCTTCTAAGTGTTAGTCAAATTTGTGATACTGGTTATCATGTTATGTTCACTTCACATGGATGTGAGATTAGAAACAAGATTGGAAAGGCTATTGCAGCTGGAAGAAGGACTAAAAGAAATGTCTACAATCTTCTTGACACATTTGGTAATGACAATAATCAAGGTATGTGTATAATGGGTCAAGTTGAAGAAATGTGGCTATGGCATAAGAGACTAGGACACATAAATTTTGACAATTTGGTTAGAATCAACAAAAATCAAAATGTTAGAGGTTTACTAGTCCTTAACAAAACATAAAATTCTGTGTGCAAAGAATGTTTAAGTGGTAAATAAACTAGAGTCAGTTTCAAAACAAAAGAACATTCTTCATCAAAACCTTTATAGCTAGTGCATATAGACTTGTGTGGACCAACTAGAACAAGGTCTATTAATGGTGAAAAGTACTTTATGCTATTTGTGGATGATTATATTAGAATAATTTGGGTCACATTTCTTAAACACAAATCAGAAGCTTTTGAAAGGTTCAAAATATTTCGTAAATTGGTTGAAAAAGAATCAGATTTAAAGCTCAAATGTCTAGGATTTGATAAAGGAGGTGAGTTCACCTCTCAATATTTTATTGATTACTATGAACAACACGATATTAAGAGGCAATATGCTACCACTAAAACACCTCAACAAAATGGGGTAGTTGAATGTAAAAATAGAACTGTAAAAGAAATGGCTAGAACAATGCTAGATGAGGCTAAGTTGCCTGATATGTATTGGAGAGAAGCTGTTCATACAACTGTATACATTTTGAATAGAGTGCAACTTAGGGTGAAATATAAATACACCCCCTATGAATTATGGCATGGAAAAACAACTTCTGTGAAGCATTCTAGAATTTTTGGAAGCAAATGTTTTATCAGGAAAGATGATGATCATCTTGGCAGCTTTCAATCAAAGTGTGATGAGGGTATCTTTTTGAGACACTCTACTCATACTAAAGCCTATAAATGTCTTAACAAAGGGCTTAATAAGATTGTTGAAGTAGTTAATGTCAAAGTTGATGAAAGACTACATTTAGATGTTGAACCTATGCAGGATGATGAGGAAGAAGAATTTGAACGTGAAATAAATTCAAAAGGATTTGAAACAACAAAGCCTAATGTTGAATCAACAAGTCCTAAACTTGTTGAAACAAGTACTAAAAATGATGAAACAAGTCCTAAAAATGATGAAACAAGTCCTGAAAAGTGTGTGTCAAAAACTCCTTCAAAATATCTTGCTAGATACCATCCTAAAGATCAGATTATTGGGGATAAATATGTAGGAGTTCAAACAAGAAGAAAGACTGCTAAATCTGATGAAAAAGCTCATATAGTTGAGCTTACAAATTTCTTTTTAGTTACATAGTTTGAGCCTAAAAATTATGATGAAGCTCTCATAGATGAATGTTAGCTTAATGCTATGCAGGGAAAAATTGATCAAATTGAGAAAAATCAGACTTGGGAGTTAGTCCCAAGATCAGATGACAATAATGTCATAGGTGGTAAATGGATTATCAGAAATAAACTTGATGAAAATGGAAATGTTATTCACAACAAGGCAAGATATGTCTACAAAGGGTATGCTCAGCAAGAAGGTATTGATTTTGGTGAAAATTTTTCACCTATTGCTAGACTTGAATCTATTAGAATATTCTTGGCTTATTCTATTTTCAATAGCTTCACTGTTTATCAAATGGATGTCAAACTATTTTTCTGAATGGTTATTTAGATGAAGAAGTTTATATAGAACATCCTGAAGGGTTTATTTGCAAAAACAAGCCTAATCATGTTTACAGGTTGAAAAAGGCCCTATATGGCTTAAAAAAAGCACCTAGAGCATGGTACTCTAGGCTAGATAATCATTTGATTTCTAATGGCTTTGTTAGAGGAGGTGTTGACAACAATCTTTATGTTAAGATTGAAGGTTCTGATATTCTGGTTGTTGAAATCTATGTAGATGATACTATCTTTGGCTGCAATAATGTTGCTTTGAGTAAAAAATTCTCTCAGATTATGAAATATGAGTTTGAAATGTCAATGTTGGGGGAATTAACCTTCTTTTTGGGTCTTCAAATTTCTCAACTTGAAAATCGTATATTTCTCTCTCAAACAAAGTATGCAAGAGAGATGCTTAAGAAATATCAAATGGATGAATGCCATCCAGTTAGCACTCTAATGGCTACAGGCTGCAAACTTACTAAGGTTGATGATTCTCTTGATGTAAATCCAACTGAATACAGGTCAATGATTGGCAACTTGTTATATTTAACAACTTCTAGACCTGATATAATGCAGGCAGTTTGCATGGTTGAAAGATTTCAGTCATCTCCTAAGGAATCTCATGTTACTGCTGTTAAAAGAATTCTTTAATATGTTCAGGGCACTCTTGATTATGGTCTTTGGTATCCTAGAAGCAATTCTTTTTCATTAATTGCATATACTGATGCTGACTGGGATGGTTGTTTGAATGATAGGAAAAGCACCAGTGGTGTTGCATTCTTTCTTGGTGATCGATTAGTGGCATGGCACAACAAGAAACAAGACTATGTTTCACTCTCTACTGCTAAAGCAAAATATATTGATACCACCTCTTGTTGTGCTCAAGTACTTTGGATGGCACAAACTCTATCTGATATGGGTTTTGAAGTTCCTAAACCTGTTTCTATTCTATGTGATAACACTAGTGTGATTAATATCTCCAAAAATCTTGTTATGCACTCTCGGACTAAATACATTGCTATCAAGTTTCACTTTCTTCATGAAAAAATGCTAGCTAATGAGGTCTGTTTACAATATGTTTCCTCACAAGAATAAGTTGCTGACATTTTTACTAAGCCTTTAGCTAAAGAATCATTTGAAAGGCTGAGACTTCGATTGGGAGTTATCTCTCAATATTTACTTCTCTGATTTAGCCAGTTTTGGCTTAGGGGGAGCTTGTTACAACATTTATTCATTCACAGTTCTCTTGTATTTTTTAGTTTTCTGCTCTTATTGTTTTACTTGCAGTTGGTTCATTTAGTTCTTTGTTGCCTTCTCAATTCTAGTTGCATTGCATTTCTTTGTCATTGAGACAAAAAGGGGGAGAGTAATTTGTGTTTTGCCATCAAGGACAAAGGGGGAGTTTGTTGACTTCTCAGTTGTCTTTGGTTGTACTTGATGACAAAATTTGCTGGCATGCTCTTTGGTATTCTTGTTTATGGTGATTCAAGATTTTCAATGCCATGTTCATCTATATTTTCAGATCAGCTATTCATGTTCAGCTATCTATTTCAGTCATTATTCATTTTCAGATGGCTATGTTTATTGACAGTGTGATTAAGCATTATTACAGGTCATTAAAGATGATCAAGCAAAAGGTTCAAGATATTTAGTTTGACAGGTTGTTGGGCCTTCTTTATGGCATGTCATAGGTTCAGGTGCATACGAACTTCATTAATATTGGATCATTATCAAGTTGATCTTGGCATATGATATTAGTGCATTGTACTTGGTTCATTTGCTTATATCTTCTTGGCATCATTGGTATATGAGGTTGTTTTACTTTCTTCAGATGGTTTTTTCATTTCATATCTTCATGGCTCTTTCACATTTTCTTGGTGTCATCAGCTATGACACATTGATTTGTATACATGAAGTCTTTATCCGGTTCATATGTTTCATATTGGTTTGATGTCATATTTGTCTAAGGCATATGATTTTAACAATATGTATGGTTGTCAAAGGAGACTCCAATGCACAAGCCTTGGCATCATGGTCGACATCTAAAGGTGATCATTCTTCATGGCATATAAATTAACCCTATCAGATTTCTATAGGTATCTTGGTTTTGGAATCTTGTTTTATCATTTGTCAATTATATATTTGTAAGTCAATTTAATGACTTATTTAAAAGTCACTATGAAGTGACATGGCATCAACAATTTGATAATAATGTTCAAAGTTAATATTGTGGCTCAAAGACATTAAATCACATTGGTTTGGAAGCTGTAATAACCAACATCATAAAGGAAATGATATTGTTGGCATTTTGAAATATTCTGACATGGTTTAAAGTGTTTCAAGTGGAAATGTTAAATTGACAATAATCTAAGTGATTATTGTGTCACCCTCCAAAAGTCTTTGACAATGGATTTCAAAGTTCATTATGATGTTTTTAAATCATGACCTAAGTCATTCTGGACTTAAAAATTCATTTTGTTTTGGTATAGTAATTGAATGTCTTCATTCAAATGGATGTTAGGGAAAATATTTTTGATCTCTCTTTTGCTAAGGGTTGAAACCCTTGCTTCAGTTGCCACCATGCTAATTTGTTTCACTGTTGATGGACACCTCCATGTGGTGTTGAGTATTCGATGTGTATCTGGTTTGAGAAGTGAAAACCAATGCGAGCTCGACAGAGGTAAAAAGTAGTTACAAATATGGGCATCTATGATGATAGGCATCAAATCTCTTTGGTTTTTATATGATTTCCTTGTAGCATAAATAGGTATTATTTTTCCTTGCTTGAAGAAAGTCTTTAAATTTAAAAGGAAAGGCAGTTATTATTGTTTATTTGAATCTAAAAATGCACAAATGGGTTGTTGTTTATTGAGTCAGAAAAACATGCATTGGGTTTAGTTACATTTCATCTCTCCTTGTGGGTATTATGAAAGTGCTGATTATTTTGGGTCTCTGAGTTCATGATGAAGTGGGTTCGGTTACAACCTTTTGAGTGATATTCATTTGCATTTTAAAGGGTAATGTGAAGCATTTTGTTGACTCTCTGTTTTCTTCCCCCACCTGTCATTTATTCTATTGGACGTTCTTTTTCTAACAGATGAGCGTTGTTATTATTGTTCATTCAAATCACTTCAAATCTGAAAGTGATATTATTGGTGCATATGTTTATTTGTATACTTGTAACAATTGATTCTTCTGGTGAAGATTCCACCCTTCATGGCCTTTGATGGGTTCTGAGTCATTTTCTTAAAATGCATTTTCTATCACACATTGTCAGAAGAATCATTTTCTTGGTGCATACTTCACTGTATCTCTGGTATTCTTGGAAAATAACCGACAAAAAGTTTGTCTTATCCAATATACGTCTATTGAAGGTTAAAAAGAGAAAACATATACCTCATTGTAATGAGAGAGATATTGTGTGATTGAACATAGTTTTGTATTGTCTATTCATGAGAGAAATAAGTGATAACTCTGTAATTGAAAAATCCGAAAACATAATGTAGAGTGATAGGCTTTCTTTTTGATATGTCTAGTATTTTGAAAGTTCAATATAGAACTTTTAGGATATTAGGGGTATTGGAATGTAAAGCAATTTTGAGTGTAAAAGAGTTGTAACAGAGAAATCCTCTGATATTATTTATTGTTCTGAAACAAAAGAGGGGTTGGTGCTCCTTAGGTTGGTGCTCAGAAATTAGCCTATAAGGCATTGTTAACAGTGGTTTTTGTTAGAGTAAAGGTTTTAACTTATTTGTGTTGATTAAGTTACTTTTATTCCTCTCTTAAGATTTCACTCTAGTTTGCATAAAGTGACATTTAATAATTATATTAATTATTAAATGTTTTCCTATTAGGGTTTCTTTTAGGGTTTGCATGATCTCCTTCTTAAGGATTGATCTCATTGTATATTCATTAATTCCTTTTTGTTCTGATAAGATAATTTCTCTATTTTTCAGAGCTTCAAACCCTTTTTTGTTTGTTTGTTTTTTTTGTTTTTTTGTTTTTTTTATATGAAAAAAAACAATTTTTTATGTATTTTTTAATTAAAAAAACAATTTTTATTGTAATAAGCCCTATTGTGCATGTGTGGTGACGGCCATTTAGGCTCGGAGTTTTTTTCTGCGACAACCGTATGACTATTAAATTTAATCCCGCATTGGTATTTTTTCCCCTTTGGAGCTGTTTTCTTCCAGAGGTTGGGCATACAATATCGTGTTTTGGAAAACGAGATATTGTCGGAAAGCTGGTTCTATCAACTTTTCAGTGGTGTGGGTCTCATTGCTTCATTTTTATGTTGGTGCATTCTATAGCCAGTTGAAGTCAAAGGATCTATTTTCAATCCCGAGCTCGTAACTTTTGACCAGTTTCTCTGTTTTTCGTGCTCTCAGCGGCGTTGGAACCATATTTCAGAGCTCTTTAGTTCCATTTATGCAATATTTCTATATTTCACTCTAGGTATATTTTATTTAGTTTTTTGTGTTTTCACACTAGTGAATTACTTGGACATATTTGTTCATGGGAACTTCTCGTTTGCATGGGATGCTTTGTTTTTGGCTGTTCTTCATGTATTTCCAAATTTTTGTCCTTTGTGGGCATTTTGAGCATCATTTGTAAGCAATATTTTATGTAAACACACTGAGATAAAGTGCCACACTATTGTACATGTATTTTTGAGGATTTTGCACATAAGGTTGTGCCATATTTTGTACTCACACTGTATTATAAAGTGCCATGGGGGGTTGTGTAGTGCCTTTGTTTTTGCCATCACACCTTTGTCCAATGAGTGTCCCTCCACGACAACAGTGGATCCATATGATTCCAGCCTCATGCATGTGTACTTTGTTTTGCACACTACTTTTTTAGTTGCAAGTGCTTTCTTGCGCACTTTCAGATGTTGTACCTTCTCCTTCATGCACTACAGGGTGTTACACCATTTCAGTGGATCTGTTAGGCTCTCCCAGTTCAACATTATGGGGGGGTGTTATACTGTTCGTGCTAATGCTTCCTTGGTTTTGCCTTGGAAGGAATCTTCCATTCTTAGTTGATCACTATTTTTCAGACTATTGGTACTTGTGCCATCTGTATCTTCATTCCAGGTGTTTGCCTTTGTTTGCCATCTAATTCGAGTAGTGTCATTTGGGGCACTCATGCAGATTGTTGTCTTCTTGATCCTGATCATCTTATCTTCAGAGGAGGTTCTTCAACACCATAGCAGTCATCTTTTGACAGTTGTTTGCAGCTTCTTCTGCTTCAGTGATGTTCTTCATGGCTTTCAACATCTCTTTTTGGAGTAGAGTTTTTCCCATGTGGTTTTCTCTATTTCTCCACTTTATAGAGATTTGGTTGTATTTGGGTACCTAATTTGGCCTAGTTGTCAGGACCCATGTTTGCCTTCTTGCATTGTAGTTGCCTTTGCTTTCTTGCACATGTTTGTAGCTGCACTCTTGCTAATCTTAAGGGGGGGTGTTAGAGTAAAGGTTTTAACTTGATTGTGTTGATTAAGTTACCTTTATTCCTCTCTTAAGATTTCACTTTAGTTTGCATAAAGTGAAATTTAATAATTATATTAATTACTAAATATTTTCCTATTAGGGTTTCTTTTAGGGTTTGCATGATCTCCTTCTTAAGGATTGATCTCATTGTATATTCATTAATTCCTTTTTGTTCTGATAAAATAATTTCTCCATTTTTCAGAGCTTCAAACCCTTGTTTGTTTTCTCCATCCATTCTCTTCCTTGTGACAGGTATCCATTTGCATGCAGGTGTTCTTGGAGTCTGAAGTTGGTTTTGACAACTTCTACAATTTGCAAATAAGAGCCTAAAAGGCAGCAGTTTAGGAGTGGTTTTTCTACCCTAGGAGGGTTTTCCACTTGACAAATCTTGTGTCTCATTGTTCATTTGTGGTTTCACTGCTTTACCGTGAGAATTATTTATTATTCATTGTTTTGAAATTATATTTCTCATTTTAGTTTATGAATGATTACATTCAACTCATGAATGTACTTATCATTGAAATATTGAAAAAAAAATTGGTCTATTGTTTATTTTATGAAAAATGGTAAAATATGTTAAGACACTGATTCACCCCCCCTCTCAGTGTCATTTTCACTCCAACACAATGTGCTTAGCCTCAACCTATGAGGAGGTCTACATGTGAAAGGCAAAAACCAGATAGGTATGGATTCTCTATGTTTGATTCTATTTGTGCCTATGATTTTATTATTAACACAGATGAGCCTATGACTGTAAAAGAGGCAACTGAAATGTTTGATTCAAATTCCTAGTTGGAAGCCATGAATGAAGAAATGGCATCATTAAATAAAAATGATATTTGGGATCTGGTTCCATTGCCCGAATGTAGAAAGCCTGTGGGCTACAAATGGGTATTTAAAAAGAAAATTGGTCTGGATGGTTGTGTTGAAAAGTATAAAGCGAGGTTGGTTGCAAAGGGATATTCCCAGGTAGAGGGAATTGATTATGGGGAATTTTTTTCTCCAGTAGAAAAGCTGACATCTATCATATTTTTTTGGTCACTTGTCATAGCATATGACTAGGAGATTGAGTAGATGGATTTGAAGACAACATTTCTTCATGGTGATCTTGAAGAAGAAATTTATATGTCCCAGCCATAGAACTTTGTGAAAAAGGTAAATAAAATCTGGTTTACAAGTTGAAAAAATCTCTGTATGGATTAAAACAATCTCTTAGAATGCAGTACTAGAAGTTTGACACATTTTTTTTGTCATTGGGATTTGTAAGATCAAAATTTGATAATTGTGTGTATTACAAAGCTGAGAATGATCATATTTTAATTATTGCCCTGTATGTGGATGATATGTTATTCATTGAGAATAGTAAGTTTATTATTTCTAATCTAAAATCTCAGTTGTCTACAAAATTTGAAATGAAACATTTGGGTGCAACAAGGTATATTCTAGGGATGGAAATAACCAGGGACATAAAGAGTAGAAAAAATTGGCTTAGTCAGAGTAAGTATATTAACATTGTTCTGGAGAGGTTTGGTATGACTGATTGTAGCAGCTAGTTGTTCTAGTTTTGCAAGGAACAAAGCTATTTGTTGAAGATTTCCCAAAATCTCCTTTTGAGATGGAGGACATGACTAGGATGCCTTATACAAGTGTAGTTGGCAGTTTAATGTATGCAATGGTTTGTACAAGGCTAAACATTTCCCAAGCAGTGGGAGTACTTATTTGTTTTATGGAAAATCCAGGAAGGCCGCATTGGGATGCTGTGAAAAGAGTGTTTAGATATCTGAAGGGCACTTCGAAATATGCTTTGTGTTACCATGGAAATTTGTTTGGATCATAGAGGACTCTCAACATTCATGGGTATGTGGATTCTAATTGGGTTGAGGACATTGACAACAGAAGATCCACTAGTGGATATAATTTCATGGTGAATGGTGGTACAGTTAGTTGGATAGGCAAGCAACAAGTTGTAGTTGATTTGTCCACTACAAAGGCAGAATACATGGCAGCTACACATACCTATAAATAAGTAATCTAGTTAAAACATTTTTGTTCTAACATCAAGTTTGATGTAGGGTAGATAACAATTTACTATGACAGTCAGAGAGCTATTTGTCTGGCAAAAAATCCTACTTTCTATGCCAGGACAAAACATATTGATGTGCAGTATCACTTTGTACGAGATATGGTCGAGGAAGGAAAGCTTTATTTAGAAAAAAGTGGATACTCTGGAAAATGTTGTAGATGCATTGATGAAACCAGTGAGCACAAACAAGTACAAGTGGTGTTCCCATGGTGCCCATGAATCTTAGTAGTTCCTTAATGCTCTGGAGGTGTCAGTAAGATCTTCATCAAGTGGGAGATTGTTGGAAAATGTGCCTCAAACTTACTGACATGAAACTCCTGAAAGAGAAAAATCAGTGATACTTTTGGAATGTCTTGTCGACAAGTAGCTTGGTTCTATAGATTCAAAATGATCATGTTAGTGTGACTAATGGTTGGTCTTTCCGAAGGGATCCATTGGTATGACTTGAACGGTCGACGCAAGTTCTTTATCTCTCGACAAAGGTAGGAGTCTGATCGATTGGTTGTGATCGAGGAGAGTCTTGCCGAAGGTACTAGATTAGTGTGATATTGGTTTTCAATATGTGTCATATCGACAGTGCCCATCTGGCCGATGGGGTATGATCAACATGAGTCTCGTCGATGGTTCTTCATTGGTGTGAAATATGACTTTGGTTCAACTTTGAGATCTCTATCCGATGGTTGAAGTCTGACCGATGGATTGGGGTCAGAGTGAGTCTTCCCGATGAGATGAACAAGCAGGAACTTCATTGGTATGATATGAACTATCAGAGGAGCTTCGGAGACTCCCTTTGAGGTGTGTTCTCAACTCGATGGTGTTTGGTTGGAGAGACCTTGCAAAGTCAGAACTATAGAGAGTTGAAGACTGTGTTGTGTGTGATTGTCGATTGAGAAGTTTGGCATCGGTGAGACATGGACTGGTGTCTCACCGATACACAACACAGTTGAAGTATTTTTTGACCGAATGACTGTTCTACGTGGTTTGCTTTGAACCAATGAGAGAAGTAGAATGTAAACTATTTGCAGTTGGACTGTTGAGATCGTTCACTTGTGGGAAGATCAACTGACTGTTTTGTGAACTGTGAACAAAAATGGAACTCTCTGTAATGGTCGAAGGTTGAATAGTTTGAATGGTGGTAGAGTTGTTTGATTGGAACAAGGATTGATTAGTGTGTGAATTTTATTGTATGCTTTTGGAGAGAATTGTGACAATGATGTTTTGTGCAAGGTTGATCAGGTAAATGTTGCTGTTGTATAATTGAAATCTGAAAGGAGAGTCTATAACTTGTATGTAATTCAATTATTGTAATACAAGTGATTTTTCTTTGGTGTGGTGGGTTTTTCTCCCGTAAGGGTTTTCCCATGTAAATCTAGCTTCCAATTGTGTATGTGTTTATTTCTCTATTATGTTGTTCCTTTCATGTGCATCTTAATGAACTGTAATTGCAAAATTTAAAGACATATATGCATTCTTCTCCAAGTTTTGACATTAGGAGAGTTTGTTCCACACCTTAAGCTTTCCTTACACTATTGAAAAAGTTGGAACTTTTTCAACATTTTTTTACCCCTTTCCAAGCCTTGTGCCAAGGTGTTGTAAGGTGTTGCAATACATTTTCGCACTTTCCTAGGCTTGTCATCACTTAATCAACCCTTCCTTATGCTATAATGACCCCTTCATGTACATACATGCCTTAATTTAGTGTGTTTTGTGAGACAATCCCGACAAGCAACAATAATCACATCTTAATCCCCGAAAACCAATAAAAAATGCCTTGGTGGACTAAGTCGCCACATTGGGTGAACTAGTCCCATGTGCCATAAAATTTAAATTTAACTTAATATTCTTTTGAGATTTTGTCTCCTAAACCATAAGGTCGGCCTGCATGGTGTTATTTTAGGAAAATTAGGACATAAATTCTATAAATAAGGGGTTTTCCCCTCATTTTGCATCTAACAAGTCTCATTTTTCTACTGACTCTCCTCTCAAGCACTCATCTCCCACTCTTCTCAAGCAAGCTAGGGTTTCACATTCTAAGTCATCAAGACATCTTGCTGAAGCATCTAAGGGATGAATCCTCCATTGCTGGACAACTCGAGATCAGTCATCATGGCAAGGTATTGAATCCATCATTCCATGTTTCATGCTTTATTATCTTGTCTCTTCATTTGATTTAATTATCTACAAAGGGGTTTGACCAAGGCAAACCCTTATGCTCTTAACAATCAACATTTCTTCTTCCTTCTTTGTGTGTTTGTAGATTTAGGTGCATTGAAGAGTGGAGTGAAGACTTGTTGAAGACACCTCCTTGTGGGCTAGGGAAAAACATCCATTAAAAGTATCTTACAGACTGAAAATCAAGGTTTCAAATCCGAACACTTGGAGAAGCAAAAAATGTAGACCGAGACCTCCAAATTCCACTTTCAAACTTCCCGAAAGGTTGAAAGTGACTATGCCA
Source organism: Sequoiadendron giganteum (assembly GCA_007115665.2). Taxonomy (NCBI): domain Eukaryota; kingdom Viridiplantae; phylum Streptophyta; class Pinopsida; order Cupressales; family Cupressaceae; genus Sequoiadendron; species Sequoiadendron giganteum. The sequence goes on along the minus strand of CM021100.1, from coordinate 145,152,290 downwards.
CCATTAGTGGTGACCTAGCTCCACCGTACATTCATTTTAGGGTTTTCTGTAGATCTGAGTACCCTTTTGGTAGAAATGGGTTCTGGCAGATTTTCATAGAAAAAGGACTAGGTCGCCCAGAATGGTGTAAATGTCCCAGTGGACCTCTGCATCAGATTCTTCAAGTTTCCAGACCTCCAAGCCATCCCTCTTCAACCTCCAAGCGCACACCTTTAATTTCATAAGTTTATGTTATAGTTTGTTTACATTTCATAGTTCATTTGCATATTATAGTGTGTCTTCCAACACCTTACATTTCTTAGGTTTTTCGTTAGTATTTAATTTCTATTTTTAGTTTATAGCATTTAGGGAATCCCACATATACACATTCACACCCCCAATTCCCCTCTTTTGGATGTAACTTATGCATTTTGGCCCATCTTTCTCCTTTTAGGTGAAAAACCCTAGAAGTGTAAGAAAGCATTAAGGTGCCAAAATCTTCATTACACCAATTTCCCTGAATCAAACCTTCTTGCAAAATTTCTTTTCATAATCATCCTCAAATATTTTCAAGCCATCCAAACTAATCCGGATAATGGTCTTCATACCGAAATACAATGTTGACATCAATGACAATACCACAATGCATAATTGTATGACTTGTACTCATCTCACTTGCTCATGTTGCCAACAAATGCATCAATGAAAAACTCCTTATTCTTCCAACATTAGTGTCTTTTTTTTAATTCTTGTCAATGGTTTTAGGTTTATATGTTGTTAAAAACTTATTTGAATTATGCAATGCATTTTGTTTTTGCAAGAGCTAGAAATCATAAATAAAATTCTTTTTAGATTCAAGTTTCATTTGTTAGGAGTTAAAATATTAATTTTAAACAAGAAAAGGTTGATACTATAGATGGACAATCAATTTTAGCAAGAAAAAATACAATAATAACAATCATAATTAAAGATTTAAATGTTATTTGTAGTGCATTGAATTATTAATTTGACCAATTCCACCTAATCTCACTTTGTTGATCTTGGTGCTATCTAAGAATTGAACTCTATTGTACTTATGAGATATGTTTTAATGACTGCAACTTTATTGACATTATGCTAGACTATATGTTTGAAGAGACATCCAAAATGTTGCCAATAAATAGATTGGTTTTAGATTATATTGAGTTATTGTAGAAGGTAGATCTTGTCATGGGATAAGGGAAATCAAATGAAATAGATTATTATGAAATAAGAATATGTAAACTTGTAAGCCAATACTACCGTGTACATATTATCTATATTTCAATTATAACATGAAATTGTTTTAAGATTTTTGGAGCTAGTGCTAAGTGGTTCCGATAGGCCAAAACTAGGGCAAAGAGTGAAATGGATTCGATGTTTAATAATGAATTTCAGTTTGGCCTATATGTGTTAATTCAGGGATCATAATCTTGTGAAAGGTATTGTGGTAATCTACACAAGGGTTGGGAGTAGTGAGATGACTGGTTATGAATGCAGCCTATAAAAATAAACACAAAAAATAAAAATAATTTTGGTGATAGGAATTGTCACTTCGTGGCAAAAAAAGCTACAAAAATTATGACAATAAATTCTAAAATAGCAACTTAATCAACAAACATCAAAACAAAAACCAAAGCAATTAATTCTACACCATAAAATAAAATTTAGATCATTAATATACATAAACATAACAGTCAATTGAGATTATAGCACTCAAAAACATACTCTGCAAATGTAATCAGCTAAAATCAAAACACACAAAAACACTCTACAAAAAATAAATATTTACAGTCCATCGATGGCTGAAGAGTGGGCACCCTTTCCTCCCCAATCAATCAATGAATATGGAACTCACGTATTTCTATGTTAGACTAGTCAGTAGAATGATATTTAATTTCTTAGAGATAATATAGAAAAATCACCATACAAAGGTTTGTCTACGTTGCTTATATATACGCAACCTATAACATCTACACATAGGAATAAATATTTTGTTTTGGCCTATAGCAAACAAACTAGACAAAACAAAATATGCATTGCTACCCACATATTAAAATAGTGTTGTTATAACAAAAGAGAATAGAAGACATGATTTTGTTTTTCTCCACACAGCTGGCAAGCATAGCTGTTATAATAGATTCTTCTCTTTATAGGGAAAATAATGATGATGTGTAAAGATACTATCATGAAATGAACCCACGTAGCCAAATAATACATACTTAAAGTCTAGTGAAAGGCAGAAGTGAATATTTGCAGATTTTTCTCCAACAATTTAGCAACATATCTCCATCATGGGTTTCCTTCCGTAGTCCAAAACAACAGCACATGTGGAGCCTTGGTTGACTGTATTTTTCCATTTTTTTTGTTGTCCATGAATTTAAACATCGTTTCAGTTTCCTGTGCTTATTGTTAAGAGGTAACTGACACCACCTTGGAGGTTGATGTCATGACATAAATAAATTTATGATCAAAGAGTAATGCACAAAAGTTCCTAACCAGAAAGTGACAAGAAGATATTCTACATAAAAGGTGACAGGAAATTCTTGTGATCTGCATGCTGCAAGCTTTATTTTCCAAGGATTGAAATCATAATGCTTATTAGTAAAGACAGTTAATAATTAATTTCCATATTTTATCCAAAACTGTATTAAATACCACTTATATATATATATATATATATTTAATCATATGCAACATAAAATGGTGAAATAGTATGAAAATGGAATGTGGAAATGGTTATGAAGACATATGAATTTTTTTGAAATGTGGCATAAAATGAGACATAAATGGTTCTCATCATTTCCCCCAACTTAACATATTGCACATCCTCGTGCAATCATTATTTTTAAGAGGTTTTGATTTTTACGAGTAGCCTTTGGATTATGGTGTTCACCTTCTCCTAGACTATTATAGTTCATGCATAACCACAATTCCCTTCATTTTTCTTAGCTTCTCATGACAAGATTTATTGCATTATTTTTTTCAAAATTTTCAATATTGATACCTCCTTCAATTTTTTTTTTTGTTTATTTTTTTCTTTTCACATAATTTTTCCAATTTCTCATTTCTCATAGCATTATTGTTTGAAATGCCATCTCTAGGAGGAATCATAAATATTTATCTCCGATTGCATGAGCTAACTGAAATGGGTGAAATGATATGCAATGTTCATGAGCTATGAAAGATGAATGAAATGATAGGTAACATGGAGGATGAAATGATAAGGAGTATGAAGGGTGAAATGATAAGCAACATGAAATGATTAAAGGATGGTGCACCTCCCCCTAGCTTAAAGGGTTGACCGTCCTCGGGAAACAAGGAAAGGATAGGTAGAGATGTTGTATATATGATTAATATAATAAGAAATATTAATAAAGTTAAGGGATAAAATAATAAAAAATAAAATAAACTATTTTACCAACTTGCATGTCTATTTATGCCAAGTTCGAACAGTCAAAGTAGTGCAACAACTGTGAATCTCCAACAAGGAAGAAACCAAAAATCATGAGAAGGACTGTAACCACACCACACAAGAAAGATCTCCATCAAACTAAAGCATTATGGAACATACTGATGGAAATATGGATTCTCTCTTCATTATGGTGCTAGAGGTGATCAAATTCATACTGACCACAACAAACAAGAGAAAGTAAGCTATAGAAGGTGCTAGGAGGCACTCATAAAGCCACGAAAGCAACAAAATATACCTGCAAACCAATTAACCCATAGAAAGAACAAAAAATATTGCATTTTTTCTATTTTATTTTTCATTTTTTTTCAATTTTGATAACGACAAGCGACCACTGGCAAGTGAATTTTCAATCACTTACTGTTTATTGGTGCTGTGAAAACAATTTTCACCACTAAGAATTTTATTCGACTAAAATCTTCCAGAAACTGGTTTTCAAATTGTAGTTGTCTAACAATGCCCGAAGGTTTCCATTGTTAGAATTTATTGCTTTTTTCATTTTTTCTTCTTCTTGATAAACTGCATATAATTACCAAATAAAATGAAACTCTCATATGGATGAGAAAATGATACCATCCAAATCCTAGAGTTCCATCTAAATCCCTTCAATAAAAGTAACTGTGAATTGATTGCAATGCTTGAAATGATGAACTATAACAACCTTAGCACAATCTGGAACATAGAACACTGCTTCAAATAATATTGATATCATTTGGTTCATCCCACTATATTTGGAAGGTGATTGGATAACTTTGGAATTCATGTCTACTCACTTGGTTGAAATAACTACCCGTAATGGCTACTATCTTTGAAAGACACATTGTTCTATGATGACCAACTTGAAACAAATCATATCGATGCATCATGAAGTTATGCTATCCTTTCTTCTTAAGCATGAGAGATATCCATAACTATCCCCAAAGTTGTATGAAAATAATGAAACTTCCTTACCAGAGACAAGTTTGCATAGTGAAAGATCAATTGGAATCTCTTAGCTTGTCAAATGTGCCCACACAACTTTAGCTAGGTGAATACTCATCTCCGAGTGTGAGGATTAGAATATATTCAAGCTCCTTGATTATGTCTTCAAGCTATCCCTAGATGTGTAGCTCAAGAAAGTAGTAACAATATTCATGGATCTCATAGACCAAGTTGCATACTGTCTTCCAAATGTTCTGGTATCAAGGAGGGTGCAAAATATAAATTTTATCCATGAATGTTGAACACTTTTCCCACTAATCCTCTTGTGATCTCCAAGAGAGAAACACAAAAGAAACTTGAGTTTTCCCATACAACTAACAAGGCCACAAAATGTGTGTTTGGATATGCATGTAGAGAAGTATCATCAACTGGTACTGGTGCAAAAAGTGTTGGATAACCATGACAACCTATAACCATATTCTCAAGACCAAGCATATCAAGTATAGTAATGCAATATGATCCATTTGATAACTCCACCATTAGATTTGATGTATTTATTAGAAAATGAATGGTGGAGCTATTATTATAATGAATAAATACTTTGATGATAATAAAAAGGATAAATTTTATTATAATGAATGCTTGTGTAGACACAATATCAATACCAATTAACACATGAATGCATACCTTGAGTTGGACCAAAGCTCACATATGTGGTTTTATTAGAAGCACCAAATAAATAATCAATAAAGGATTTATTAGCAATCACCCAAATATTTTCAAAAATTCAATGGATTGCCCCCCCCAACTTAATTTCACACTTTAAAATCATGAGGGTATTAGGATAATCCAATGGATCAAGAAAGATAGTGACATATTTAATAGTACCTTGTTCAATGAAAATAATCTTTTGTAGCATGTTCAATATGGTCATTAATGCATTCAAACCCATATATTTGTGCTTAATTAATTAATTATTAGTGGACCTAAATCAATAAGTGTGTGTAGGATATGTATTTTGACCATAGTTCTCCAAAGATCTAGAAGTATAAGAATAGTTATAAATGATAGATCTTGTAGGATGTTATTATGTATCTCACACAACTCTTGAATCATTAAGGCATATAGTTCACCTTTTCTTATTGCATGATTAATTTCAACACACATTTATGAGTTCAATGGTAAAATTAGACTCATATCGAAATATTTATTTATGTGTGTGAATGCCCTCTAAACATTGTGATTCGTTAAGTAGATAAGAAGAACATAATTGATTATCTTTTAATTGATCATATTGTTCTTTAAACTCAATTATACCAAAATCACATCCATTAGTTGTTTTGAATTGTGATTCACCAATTTTGAGCATATTAACAAAATGTAAAGGAATCATTAAAATGCCATTATTATATGCAGTTTGAACCACCTTATTATGTAATATTTTACTAGGCATTGTAGTTGCCCTTGGTGGATATGTTAAAGTGGATGGTGTGTAATATGAATGGGATAATGAAAAAGGTAAATTTTTTTTTTGGATATAGAGTAGGTGGTAGTATATAGGATGGATATTGTGGAGATGGTAATATATAAGATGAATATGGTGGTTGTTGTGAGCATTCATTATGATATTTTTGGTAAGATGGACATTATTCCCATTCACCATAAATGTTAGGACAAACATTTTATGAAGAAACATACTGCTTTTCAAATCTAATAGAATTATAAGACATTTTAAAACCATTAAGAATACCTTGATCTCCCTGATTCAACGTGTGTAGTTGTCCTTGAGTTACAAAGAAGACATTCTCACTTCAACTATTGTTGTGTCGAGGATCACTTATAACATCTATCTCCTTCACCATTTCCTCTTGAATAGTTTGACACGTGCACTCAACTTCTTCCTTGCAACAATCAGAACAACAAATGGTCAAATCATCATTTTCAAAACTCCATTGTCTTAAAAATTCATCAATTATTTGTTCTTGTTCGGCTATAAGAATAATACCTGTAGATATTTGTGATAATGGTATTGGAAGATCAACATTATATAAGTTGCATCCATTAGGTAGAGGGGCTATAATAACATCACTTTGTTTCAGCGTGATTCCCCCACCAGTTTCTTCTTTTGTTTTTAAATTTAAAAGCGGGGTTCTGGGGGCGGCAACACCCAGTGGGCTCAAGGGGCAGCGCCCCCTGCAGGGTCCCGAGGTAGCGCCATGGGCATGCTCCCTATCATTATACAGGGCAGGGTTGAGGGGCGGAGCCCCCACATCCAATCACATTTTCCCTCTTTCGTGACCTTCAAATTCTTCATTTTTGAAGCATTTTTCCTTGAAAAGTGATGTGTTTGCACTACCTTAAAAATGCAACATTTTTTTTTTAATGTTATTTCTTCAAAATTACTTCTTTTTATCAATTAACTCACAACTTGTGTGAACATATATAAATGATTGTATCTACTAATATCTACCTACAAAATCAAAGCATGCATCTATATGATTTAAGCAACGTAAATTAGGAGTAATCACTCGAGCATGGCTGACATTTGTGTGATCTTTCATCCTAATGCATTGTTCCTAACTCATCTCACTAAACTAAGAAAAAATTGACACCTTTCCATGACAACAACACCAAAATGATAGGCCAAAGCTGGGGAAAAGAGTGAAATGGATTCGATGTTTAATAATGAATTTCAGTTTGGTCTCTACGTGTCAATCCAGGGATCGTAAGCTTGTGAAAGGTATCGTGGCAATCTGCACAAGGGCTGAGAGTCATGAGATGCATGGTTATGAATGCAGCCTATGAAAATAAACTTACAAAAAATCAAAATAATTTTGGTGACAAGAACTGTCACTTCCTGGCAACAAAAGCTACAAAAATTATGACAATAAATTCTGAAATAGCAACTTAATCTATAAACATAAAAAATAAAAACCAAAGCAATTAATTCTGCACCATAGAAATAAAATGCAGATCATTAATATATAGAAATGTAACAGTCAATTAAAATTATAGCACTCGAAAACATACTCTACAAACGTAATCAGTTGAAATCAAAACACACAGAAACAATCTACATAAAATAAATATTTACAATCAATCGATGGCTGAAGAGTGGGCACCCTTTCTTCCCTAGTCAATCGATGAATATGAAACTCATGTAATTTCTACGTTAGACTGGTCAATAGAATGATATTTTATTTCTTAGAGATAATACAAAAAAATTGCCATACAAAGGTTTGTCTACGTTACTTATATATACGCATCCTATAACATCTATATATAGGAATAAATAGTTTGTTTTGGCCTATGACCAACAAACTAGAAGAAACAAAATATGCATCGCTACCCACAGATTAAAAAATTTCTGTTATAACAACATATGAGAATAGAAGATGTGATTTTGTTTTGATCCTCCACACAGCTGGAAAGCATAGCTGTTATAATAGATTCTTCTCTTTATAGGGAAAATAGTGATTATGTGCAAAGATACTATCATGAAATGAACCCACGTAGTCAAATAATACAAACATAAAGTCTAGTGAAAGGAAGACGTGAAGATTTACAGATTTTTCTCCAACAATTTAGCAACATATCTCCATCGCGGGTTTCCTTTCGTAGTCCAAAAGAATAGCACACATGGAGCCTTGGTTGAGTGTATTTTTCCACATTTGTTGTTGTCCATGAATTTAAACATTGTTTTAGTTTCCTGTGTTTATTTTGAAGAGGTAACTGACTCCACCTTGGAGGCTGATGTCATGACATAAATAAATTGTTGGTCAAAGAGTAATGCATAGAAGTTCCTGACCATAAAGTGACATGAATATATTCTGCATAAAAGGTGACAGGAAATTCTTGTGATGTGCATGCTGCAAGCTTTATTTTCCAAGGATTGAAATCATAATGCTTATTAATAAAGACAATCAATAATTAATTTCCATATTTTATCCAAAACTATATTAAATACCACTTATATCTATTTAATTATATGTAACATAAAATGGTGAAATAGTATGAAAATGGAATATGGAAATGGTTATGAAGGCATATGAAAAAGGGTGAATTGTGGCATAAAATAAGACATAAATGGTTCTCATTAGGCTCCATGATTTTTTAACATATGATAAGTACAATTCATCTAACTAGTAATGTGCAATTTATATATATAATTATATTATTTTAAAATTTGTTTGGACTTAGGTCATGTCATGTGTAATATTTAAAAAATGCACTAAAATTGTTATTATAAATATTGATGCTATTCTAAACATCCCATATAATTGTGGGATGCATTATGTAATAAAAATATAATAACTCACATTATACAACCATCTCTAAATTCTCTCTTGCTGATTATTCACACATGTCTTGTCAATATAATTTTTCTAGAACATTTATTATGAAATGCAGACATGTTAAATTTTCTCTTTGAATTCAACTTCAAGTGTAGTTGTTTATCTTATTATTTATTAGATGATGTAGATTATTTATACAAATTATAATGATATATTAAATTCTTGTTAGGTCCTTATTAATAATTTTAAGAGTGACATATATAATGGTGCAAATAAGATTTGAGAGATTAATTATAATCCTCTAGATCTCTTAGCCAAAAAAAATACCAACATACTCATTGAATTTGAAACAACAAAGACAACAATTTTTTTATTATGCCCATGTAGTTTTCAATACATTTAATACACCTTGCTTAAGCGATGAATAGGTTACCAAAATGGGATTAATATCTCTAAAACCATATCATAATTACAAATTAACTCAATACATCATACTATAAATTAAAATCTATTGGATTAAAAAACTCACTATGTTTCTCTTGTAATTATGCAAATTTTGTTCTTCTTTGCTTGGCCTCAATTAATCATGTAATTTTGTCTCTTTTTTCTCTAGATTCTCTCTCTTTCCCTTTCTCTCTATAATTTTTCTCTTTAGAATAATAATCTATCTCTATTCATATTGGTCTTGATCAATGAGAGATCAAACGTTCCTTGAAAATATGTTACAATTTGAAATGGTTTAGTTTGCTTCATTATTGTGAATGTTAGTTTGAGAATTAGACATTAGAAATGTCCTCTAGTTTGAAGAAATTTTTCCCAAGACTTAAAACACAACTTTTTTATAGCCTTTGCTCCTTTGTGGACTCTCAAAAAAGAACATGTCATTAGAAATTCTCAAAGTGCATCTTCATGGAAACTAACATGGAATGGGACATTCAAAGTTTTTGATAGTTTGAGAAGATCCTCGTAAAACCAAATATTTATCATGTTGCAAAAATAGTATAGGACAAGGCATTAGGAGTAATATGAGCTAGTTTGGTTATATGGAAAAGTTTCACAAATTTATCTTAAGCCACTTGAAACCATTTATGCCTTGCAAGGATTTGGTTCTAGACAAGATCAAGGAGTGAAGTTGGGAAGTTTGGTCTCTACACTGGAGACCCACATTTTCTTGGTCCCCACATGATATTTTGTGCCTCGTTTCACTATAAAATCTCTCTTAGAAACAAATTATAAATATCAAAATATTATCATATTGAAAAAAATTAGAATGGCTAAAAATGATATGAAAGAGACTAACTTAACATTTACAAAGAAACATTCCCTTTTAAATTAATTTTTAAATATTATTGGTGAATTATTTTGATTGGATCTAAGAAAGTGTTCAAACCCTTTACATGAAAACCCTTATAGAAAATAAGGATTGACTTACAGACTACTTATCTAACTAAATTAATCTCTTCAAACAATTTCATGGTGGAAAGAAGTGAAGGCAGACCACACCAAGGGTTCACCAAGACCCAAATCTACACTAACACACCACACCAATCTTCCAAAATCCATGAAGCACATCCATAAGTAACGCTAACATGCATGGTCGACCAAACAAACATTAACATTAACAAGCAACCACATTCACACTTCACCAGGACCAGAAACATCTTACAAATCACATAGCAAGATCACACAACATCTTAGAATATTCCAACACCAATAGAATATTCAACAACACTAGCACAAACACCTACAATTGAAAATACTATCATCATGTGCAACCAATCAAACTGTCATTGAGACACAACTCATGAACCAAGCTTGTAGAATAGTTGAACACCAAACCATCCAAAGGAAGATAGATACAAGCATCATTAGCATATTACTAAATATGGAAGACAAGAAACTTCAATGTAGAGAAATGCGGAGCAATTCAATTTCTCCTAGAAAACCTTCTTCACAAGCCAGAGACAACCCAACACACTATCAAACACATCTTCCACTACTGCACGATCTAGAACTTGAAACTCTGGATGCAAAACCTTTGAAAAATTCTAAACATCACATCCAAACTGCACAAGAACATCTTCAAGCATGAAGAAATGCAGATCACAATATAGAACACACCCTTGTCACCTTGTGTTGGTGGTTTTAAAATACTAAGATTATCTCACAAATAACCTATGGAATTGCCATCTTCCAATGGTCAACTATTTTGAGGGATTGGCCAACGAATGAGTGAAAGTTACAACAAATTTCCTCTTGCGCTTTGAGCCCTGCAAGACCCAGGAGGGTGATCCCACACAATGTATTCAAGACGCTCTATACCAATTCATCTTACACATTGCAATTAACAGATTTATTCCATAATTAATACTTGATAAATATAGATCTTAAAGACTTGGTAGATCTTTAAGCATTTAAAATTCTAAGCAAGGGAATGCAAGTTTCAACATGAAACCTCTAGAAATAAACACTTTAGTTGAAACATAAATTAGATAATTGTTCTTTGTTTGGTGCGAGAGATCCTAGAGAATGTAAATTCATACATAAAAAATAGACCAGTGCCTTACCCTAGGGAATGAAGTCAAATTTAACACAAATCCTAAAGTATAACAACATTTAACCATAATATTATAGAGCTATTACAAAATTGCATCACAACATTGTACTCAAAAACTCTGAACCAAAACTACTTATCAAATCCTTGCACTCAAATTACACAAATCTATGATTCTATCAAAGTAATTTAACCAATTCTTTGAATTAGAACAAAGATAAAATCATACATTCATAGGAAACACCATGAAGATCAATTGAAAGACCCTTGATCATTTTCATTGATAATTCATCTAAAGAGTACACAAGGAGAGAAATGGGTTCAAAATTATGCCATTCTTGAATTGATAGTACTGTTATACAATATTAAAATTATAGAAAATAAGACTCAACATCCTAAAACAAGACTCGACTTCTATTTCTCTATGCTTGCATCACAAAATTTTCTATGGGAGGTCAATCAACAACCCCGTCCAATTGGACATGAATTCCCTTTTATAGAAACAAGCGAGAAAAATAAGCCTCAGATCAATTGAAACTAGTCACATATTAATTTTACAATTTTTAATTACATTTCAAAATAAAGGAATATACCTAGGAAAAAACCGTTATATTTACATTTGCAACCTTTGTTTCTTAAAGGTAATTTTTTGCCTCTTCTCTTCAATTTTACTTGAAGTGTAACTGGGAAAGATGATTTGGCATATATGGACAAAACTCCAAGTGCACAAAAGGACAAAATCACTACTTGTGGCATTGTTGAAGACTTTTAGAAATGTTGACCATGCAAAAGACCAAAAGAAGTATTCACATCACACTAGAAGCTTCACAAATCAAGAATGTCATTGTATTTCTTATCCTAGGTTGCATAGTCCTCTTCTATAGGCCAATTGAAGGCCACAAACTCATCCCAATTTGTTTGGTAGGGACCATAATTTTTCATTATCTGATTTTCATCCTTATCAAATTACTCTAAGAATGCACTGGTGATTGATAACTTGTTCATGCTATCCTTCAACATAGCTATTTTGATATCTACCTCTTCATAAATTAGGGTAGCCTCTACAACAATAAAAGCATCCATATGAGCTCTCCATTGTTCATAAGTCTTGACAATTCCATCATTATTAAGAATGTCTGACATGAGGCCAAGATCACTCTCATCAAATTTCCTAAGCAATGCTTTGATCCTTTTCTCTATTGGATCCACCAACCCTTGACAATCAAAAATCTCCTTTACCATCTTGTTAGTTGGAGTGATCTACAATGGCTTATTTTGATCACGTGTTGACCCAATCACCATATTTTTCAATACTCCAAGTCTAGGAACCCATGTTTGCATCAATGGAATAACAACATATCTATCCCTTTCAAGAATACTTATTGAATTGAACATTAAAGAATAATTTTACTGAACATTGTTTACTATTTTTATTTCTTTTTCTAAACAATTTTCTAAAACATTAGAAACAATAAAAATGTTGTTACCATTGTACAATGCAAAAAATTCCTCCTACACCTCCAGTTGTTGAATCAACTCTTCTCTACTTCTTTTATTTGAGGAGGTGCAACTGGTGTGCTTGGGGCCAGCTATGCAAGTGGTACATTATCTTTACTATACACCACCATTTCTAGAGAATGTGGAGGAGGTGATTGTACAAGAGGGGGTGAATGGATAGGAGGAGGTGGTGGAGAAGATGAAACATTATCTTCCACTTGTGGCATTGATTGGACTGATGAAAATGATTGGAGTTGTTCCTTTAGCATTGCATTCTATAATTCCAACTTTGCAATCCTCTTCTCATCCTTATTGCAAGCAATTAATAAATTATTGCATTTCTTTGTTTATGCCTCACACTGCTCCTATAATGACTCCACTATTGCTTTAATGAAGTGTGCAACATTAATAGACAAAGTTGCTGCCTCTACTGCCAATGTATCTGAGACCATTTTTATTATGAGTCCTCCCCTTAAATTAGCAGCAGGCTTTGCAATTTTAGGTTTATTTGTATTTGGGGCCAAAGCCCAGATAGCTAATGCATCCCATTCTGTATTGAAAGATGACCATTTTAATGAAGTTAAGGCCTCCTCACCAAATGCATATTCTTGTGAGCTCTGCTTCCTAATAGTGTCAAATGCAATAGAAAATGCTAGGTCTAACTCAGGAAAAAGGAGTATGCCACTCTTTCTTACAAGTTCCCTACCTTCACCAGGTGTCATTTCCTTTTTTTTAGCCTTCATTTATTTGACCACCCTATCAGATATGATTGATCTAGGTAGTTTGGGGGATTTTTCTAATTCATCCCTCATCATATTTTCATATTCATATTTTTTGGTTCTCCATACATATTCATTAAATGCATCTGTTTTAACAAATTCATCATTATCCATGAATTTAGTGCAAGCCTTTTCTTGGACATCATCTGCATTGTCCAATTCATTCAACAATGCTTTTGTGAACTTTCCTTGTGGTACTGACAACTCTACCTCCCTTGTAGGTGAAGGTATGTTCTACATTATGTCATCTGAAGTCACAATAACCTCATCATCAAAGTCCAAAGCATAATCCAAAAGTCTTGGTGCTTGTTCGAGTTTTCTCCTCTTAGGAGAGGAATCTCTGGGTGGTGAATCCAAATTAATAACTTGATGAGTGGGAGATGAGGGTGGTGGAGATTGTGGCACAAGGGAAGATGGCCTTAACTCCTTAGATTGTGTGGGAGTAGTTGCTACTTGTTCTTTTCTTACAACCTCTTTCTGTCTCCTTCTTGAGAATACATATTGTATTTTGGGAGGTTGGTAAGTTGGCCTTTCCTCAACCATGGGGGCTTTCCCCTTATCTTGCACTTCAGTGATGGGGGCCTTCCCTTTCTCTTGAATTTCAATCTTTTCCTTAAGTTGTTCCACAACCCTATCAAAGTTCTGTAATATGGTTTCAATCCTTAGCATGGTATCCTCAATATCCATGTAAGTTCCTTTGAACTTGGGATCCTTTTCCCATCTTACCTTTTCTAACTTAGCAAATGCCAGCCATTTCACTTTTTCGTCCTCTACTTTTTGCAAATCAAACTCATTTCTTATGATAGCCTTAGGGTAGTAAAAAATATGGTAAACATTTCTTGAATTGATCCTTTCTTTCAAAGCTACAATAAAACCCTCAAGATCATGATTTCTAGCCCTACAAATTTTCATATTTAAGGGTGTGATCATTTTGAGGATGTTCCTCCACCCTTCCCTAATCATCACAAAATTAGAAAAAAATATTAAGGGGAAGAGAGTCCCCTTCTTCTGTCCTGTCAGGAAATAATCCTCAACAAGTCCCAGCTGCCACATAACCTCAAGGAAACCTATCCTAAGTGGCACAAATCTTGGTAGCATATGTGGTCCATAATTTATGCTAGAAACCCTCAAAATAATATAGCTTGGATGGGGAATAACATCCCCCCAATTATGATCAATCTTCAGGTCAGGTCTTCTTTCCTTGGGTATCAAAATATCATGTAATTCCCTAGGATTCTTGGGAGATCCCTCACCAAATAAATCATCAACTTAGAAGCAAAAAGATTTGAGAAAGCAACAAAATTGGAATTAAGTGTGTGCAAATAATTGAGTCCACTTTTTGGCCAGAAAGTGGAAGTGTTTTCCTTGATTTTGAGAATTTGTGACATTTGACCTTAAAATTTGAAGCACTTAAAGATGGAATCTTAAAAAAATTCACTAATCATAAAATGTAGTAATTGGAGTCCAGTTTCCAAATATGTAATTTATTTCAATACCCAAATGATAAAAAATGATTTTCAATAGGCGTTTCTAAAAACCACTATTTAAAAGTCACTTTTTTTTACCATACCATGCACGTGTATGTCATCCATATTTTGAACTAAATAATCATATTTTTCTAAATCCTTTTGGGAAAATATTTGTAACTCACTGAAGCACGTTTTCAATATTTTTTCAATTTTTTATTGCATATCTTTTTTGTTAAATTTTATTGGTTGTATTTCTTGTTTCGAAAAAATGATCGTGTACGTCACGCATAAGATGACCTAAACTTATCATATTTTGAAATATTTATTTTCAAATTGAAAATAATTGTCTAAAGTACTTTTTGGTGCAATTCGTTTTACAAACAAATATTTTAACAAAAAGTTATTAAAATACTAAAAAACCCTGATATTTCAGGTTTATGGACCAGTTTCATCATAAATTAATTGATAAATAGAAAAAATAATCCAATTGTAAAAAAAATACATAATTGGAATCCACACTGTCTCATCTATAATGGGTTTTAATTTCATCAATGTTTTTTACAAAATAGGTCTTCAGACATATGTCCAAAGTCACTATTTTCTTGTGACATTGATATGACCTTTAAGTTGCAAGTCAAACTAGGTCCAAAGCTTAGGTTCGGGGCCCCAAGCTATTTCCTAAATCGAAAAACAAGCCAAAAACCCAACCAAAAATTCATATTTTAAAAAACAGGATCCTGTTTCATAAAAAAATATTTTTTATGGTTCTACGAAACAGAATACCGTTTTGAAAAGTTGCCAAAAATGGAAAGTTTCCAAAAATAGAAAGTTTTCAAAAATAGAATCTTGATTTTTAAAAAACGGGATCCCAATTTAGTTTTAGGCTCGGGACCCTGAACCTAAACGGGATCCCATTTTTTTGAAGCCGATTTTGAGTTTTTTGCTAAGGCAAAAACTTTCACATTTCTTGGACTCATCTTCTTGCATTTACCCAATTGTGATCATATTTGTCAAGATGATGAGTCCAACACTAGACTAAAAGGGAATTATTGTTCTCATCTTTCAAATTTAATGGGATATCTTTCCCAAACTCCTTTCCTTTAAAAAAACATGTGGCATATCAATGAGTACCACCAAGACCTGACTCCAGTCTTACCCTCCTTTAAGGCTACCAATGCCTTATGAATTTCATCAAAAAAATATGTGCCAAATTCATACAATTTATCATACTATGTTGAATATTGGCTGCCATATACATGTAAGCCAATGGTATTATTTGTGGAGGGTCTAGCCCTAAAATCTAACACAATGTTTGGAAGGTCCTAACAAAGTAGTATTCAAACATATCAGTAGGAAAGGACTCTTTGTCTACAGATATGAGTCTCATTTTAACCCCTCCTTTCCCTTTCACCATGAAGTTTGGTAATATTTTCACTCTGAAATTATTTTTGTTGGTTTCATACTCTTTTCTCAAAGCCTCAATATTGATCTTTTCCTCTGTATCAAGGTTGAGATTAAAAAATTCAATGAACCCCTCTTTGGTCAACTTTACCATCTCAACTCTTGCAATTGACCTAACAACCCTAACATTGGGGTCATAGTTGGCTACAATAGTTTTTAGTAGGTTAATATCCAAATACACATTAGGGACGATAAGTTTCCCAACATCCACTCTCCAACCGTTGTAGGTAGGGATACTGACATTTATCCTCCCAAACCAATATTTGAAAAATTCCCATCTAGAGGTTAATTGCAAATCTGCATCCCTTATGGCATACTGTTTATCTACAATACCCTTGTCTACTCCTAGGCCCTAGAAAATCATTTCCCCTACAATTCTATCCATAGTTGAGCCCAAGCTCTTCAATTGGTCATACAGGTCCTCATGAAGGCCTCTCTTAGGGGCGGAACCAAAAGCTTGGGCCTTTGGGGGTGCCATTTCAAATGAGATACTACGTGAACTACGACTTACCTAAATGCAACTAGGGTTCAAGGTTTAATATAGGAAAATAAGGCGAATTCAAAACAATTGAAATTCAATTAATGAACGCCAAAACTTAAAAGATGCCCTAGCAAGATATTTAAGACATAGAACTAGAAATTGCACACAAATTTGCAAAAAAATGGGTACAAAGGATATAAAATTCACTTTCTAGTGCTCAAATTTCTAGAAACCCTAATCCTAGATGCAAGAAAGTTTGTATTAGGTTGCAATTGATCTACAAATGCTTGAGGATGCTTTGATAAATCAAAATTATGCTTTAAAAATCCTACTTTTATGGTGAAGGAGATCTTTAATTCGATGGGAGAACATCATATGTATCCGACATTACTGCTCACTTGCGCGAACCAAAATGGCTCTATCAACCCATTTAGCAAATTTAAATATTGGCAGTCGATCTCGAGATGATTCAGATCGTTGGATGGCTCAGGTGGAGTCAATCGAGTTTGAAATTTTGACTCAAATTGACTACAACATTGAGCCAATCAGAAAATGCCATCTAGAGAAGCCCTGCACTATCATCTTGGGCTCCACCATATTTTGGAAGCATTTGAAATGTCCACATGTTGTTTTCCCGCCATCTCGCATGAGTCTGCTAGGAAGCAAATCAAGGGCTGCAAGATGGCAAGGGACAGTTCAGATTGAATCTGAACCTCACAACTTGTACACCCTTTAACATTCCAAGACTGTGTTCATACTTAGAAACTGTTCAACATGTGCCTAAACTCTTTCAATCATGGATGACTGAGATTATATCATCTTAGTCACTTTTCATCACAAAGCTTCAAATATCTTTTAGTAACTCGACCTTTAATGCCCTAAGTCACTAGAAATTTTTAATGAAATATTTCTCTTTGCCAATATTTTATTCAATTCTTCAGATGGAGCCACGTGGCATTTTCCTACTATTTCGCATGGTATCAAGATATATAGATGGACCCCTTGCAGAATGGTAGGCAATGACTGAGATTAAATCGTTAGATCAATTTTGAGCCCTTGGATCTTGGACCCATCGTTGGAACCACTTTATAAGCTCACAAGGCCCACCAAAGGATACTGACACATGGCACATGCCCACTATTTCACAACATTTTTTTTTTATAATATTTAATGGTGTAGGATGGTGGGTGACCAATAAGATGCAAACATTTGTCACATGTGGAGCCTTGTCGATCATGACTTAAGGTATTTGATGCATGCGCCTTTAGTTGTGACTTAAAAATTGGATGCTCTCTATGTCAATAAAAAAGGTTAAGACATGTAATTTCAGACCTAGGTTTTAAAACATAAGATGAAGACCTTAATATTTCAAACTTGTAGAACATTAGACTTAAGCAAATAATTAGGGTGGGATATGACCAATCGAGCTAGGAAAAGGGGGCCGATAATTAAATGAGACCAATGACATAGGAGATGAATAAGTCGACCGAGAACGAGCAAGAGCAGGTCAACGATAAATTAGATCAAAAGTACCTAAGGCACAATAATATTCAAGGAAGATTCCTTCATCCAATCTTGCATCAAACTTTCGTAAGTTTTATTCAACTCTCCTGATATAAAATTTACTTTCAAACACTCTAAAATATTTCATAGTAGGAGTTTTTCCATACCATAGCTCATAGGGAGTCTTTGAACTGTTCACTCTTGCTTGTCCTCTATTGAGAATGTAAACTAAAAAATGAATAACTTCTCTCCATTAGACATTCAATAACATGGTTCTTGCAAATTTTTGAACTGTCCTATTCTTCATTTCCTCAAATCCATTTTGTTGAGGATTCCTAGGAGGTAAATATCTTTTTATCCCATGATCTTAAAAAAAAATGTTAAACTCATTGGAGGTGAACTCACCACCTCTATTAGACCTCAAACAATAAATTGTCAGATCCATTTCATTCTCCACCATAGCTTTAAATGCTTTAAACTTATCTAGACCTTTTGATTTTTATTTGAAAAATGTCACCCAAGTCATTCTAGAGTGATCATCTATTAACAACATAAAATCCTTGTCACCTTGAGAGCTTCTTGTTTTGGTAGGTGATTGGACTAAACTGTGGTTTTAATTCACTTTTGAAATAGGTTTGATTTAAGTTCTTGGAAATGGTTTCCTTCGCTTATCCTAAAGTGTCAATCTGGGAACGTAGGCTTTTGAACCGTGTTGTGGCAATATGTCGAAGAGCTACAATTTATAAACCAAGGGTTGATGAATGCAAAGTAATGTAAGTGTATTTAAACAAAATTCCAATTGGAAAACTTCCTGTCACGAACCCATAAAGAGATAATTCTGCAACAAAAATAGATTACTGACATAAAACATAACAAGAATAAAACTCTATGAAGCAGAATAAAGAGTATGATAAAAACAGAATAGATTATCTCACTTTTCCATGTTTAGCTTTTAATGATTCTGCCCTATAGTACCAAACTGTTCTCAACATTGGTAATAACTAATTCGATGAAACATACATACCAATAGATATTGAATGAATCAGTAAGGATTCAAATAGTAGGAATTAATACAAAATGAATTACACAGATGCAGTAAACGAATCAATTCAGAAATGAGAATCAATCATTTAATCACATAAATCAAATCAATCAAAAAATTATAAAACACACATTACCACACATATACATCTAACGCTAAAATCACCAACAACCGAGGAAGTGGGCCCTGCATTTGTCGGTTATTGAATGATGGAACTCACAAACACAAATCTACTCCACGCTAGTTCTCATTTAACAGAATGACAGATACAAAATAAAATGTCGATCCTCCTCTATTACACAGGTCTGATTTCTTAATTATATCTATTATTATTCTGTTTCCATCATGCATACATATATATTGTTTGATCATACTATAAACAACATATAGGTTTGTTTGTTCGTTCGGCCTTTCGACCACTCACAAATAAGAGTCTTAAGATCGATAAAAGGCTACGGGCCACTTTTAGCACTAAATCAAAACAACTTTAACTAAAATAATAAGTCTCAACAACATCTTGCTGATTTCACTTCATTAATTTCCTGAGGTCCTCCCATTTGTAACAACCTTCAACTTCCTTTCGAACTATCTCCTGCCATTTGGACACAAAACGATCAGATTTATCATGATTTTCAATAATTTATTAATCCCAACTTCTTTCCTTATTTTATTAAATATTAAGGTTCCTTCAACAAATGGTGATAGGATTAGGGACAAGGACACAGATGAAAAGGAAATTATAAGGTAAAAATAGTGGACTTATTCTATACTCATCAGTAGGTCCACATAGGTTTGTATGCACCAACTCTAAAGGTCTTGTGCTAGAATATTCCTTAGTTTTGAACCTCTTCTTTGTCTATTTTTGCAACCTGATACTCTTTGCAAATTGCATTGATAGGCTTTGTAATTCTTGGCATGTCTCTCACAACATGAGTAGAGTCAATGTTCACTAGGCAATCAAAATTGATGTGACACATTCTTCTATGCCATAGCCAACTTTCATTTATTTGTGACATAAAGCACTTACCAACAACACCTTTGAGTTGATAAACATTCCCTTATGTCCTTATTCTTGCAACAACCAAAGTTTCGAGGATTCCTTTTATGATTTCACAACCATCATCCTAAAACACTAGATATAACACCTTTGAACACTTTTGAACATCACATCCAAACAAAACAAGCATATCTTCAAGCATGAAGAAATGCCAATAAAGTTGTTTAGCTACCGATGCATTGAGCATTTCCCATAGAGTTGTTGACACTTGTCTCTATTTCAGAGACTTTATGTACAAATTTGACCATCATAACTTTGGCCCAAAATGTAAATATATTTAAAGTTATAAATTCACCAACTTAATCATTATCATTTAGCATTTGATATTTTCGTCATCCACATTATGATTTTTTAAAAACTTACCAACACATTCGCCAAATAGTTAATTTTATAGTTTTAAATATTTATATAATTCACCATTGAACTTAAATTTTAGTTGTTTGAATACAAGTTTAATTCAACAAAAATATTTTATTTGTTTGCACACAAGTTTAATTAGCCAACAATTTTTATTTTATTTTTTTGAATACAAACATAATTCATCAACAATATTATATTATTTGTTTGAATACAAGTATAATTTGCCAAGATTTTCTATAAATTTATAGTGATTTAAAAAGAATTACCAATAAAATTAATTATTTTTTCAAAAAAAAAAAATTGCTCATAGAATTAATATTCTTTCCCAAAAATAATGCAAGATTCACTAGGATTTTATAATTTTTCCATGAGAGGTTTCTTAAAGTTATCCTTGATCTTTAATTAGTAGTTAGGCTAGATGATGCGACTCTAGATATAAATTGTTTACTCATCCTTGCCCATGTATACATTCATTTTCTCACAACAATCATTTGCTTAATAAACATCATACACAAATCCTCTACGGATACAACTTTAATAACTTCTCTAAGGGTTTTATAGATTTATAACATTGAATCTATGTTGATAGAAATAATACTTAATCTACCATAATACAACATCAAAGTGCGTATTTTTAGTTTATTTTTAAACGAGTGGATGACCAACCTTCAATTATTAGACTAGTGCCTAATCTTATATCATATATTCAAATATAAGTAAAACCCTAATGACAAAGAACACACTAATATTTAAATGAGTTTGTTCTACTTGGCCGTGTCTTGCAGAGCTCAAACACTCAAATTCTTTTTTATCCTAATGATGCGCCTCTACTTCAGTGATAGGTTTCCCACCTTGGCACAAATTACATAGTGTAAGACTTTTTTATCACATCCTTTAGTTGTGAACTAGCATATAATTGATATAAATAATAAAAAATATGAATTTGGGGATTTCTTGAATCGCCTAAAACTCTTAAACAATAGTGGAGACAACATAAAATTGGAATAAAAGATGTCTTAATTTTATTTAATGAATAAAATTTATAAAACCACCACAAGTATTATACAAATTTCAAATTGTCACATTCAAGAAAATTGGTATTATAGTCTACAAGGTGGTCCAAATGAGCTCACTCAAAATGAAGAGAGACATACCCCTCTTTCAAAGAAATGAAATAATATATAACCACATTCTTGGGACCAACACTAAGGAATAATTTTTTCATTTACTCCAAAAATATATCAATTGGTACATGCAAATGGATTCCCGTACTTGAAAGTGTGGACTATCCTTGAATCACATTAGAAAACCTATAAATAAATCCTCAGAAGCATGATTGGGGTCTCCTTGAGCATGTAACTCACCCCATGTAGTAATAATGGTAGTGCTCCCTTCAACACGCTTGAGTATGGGACCATGTGATAACATGCAAAGAAATATTTAAAATTGACACCACTAATTTTTTGTGGGTGAAATGTTCCTCTAATGGTGTTGGCTAAGGTGAAATGGCTTGTCACAAGCTACTAGATTATTTTCAAATTTTTGGCGAGAAGATGTGTTTGAAGTAAATATGAGATAAGTGGAGGAGTGTAGATTCACATTGGAAATGGAGGTCTAGATGGAATACATCCTGTTGGGAGTCAATATATCACAAAGTTTAGTGTAGTTAGAGGATGTGGAAAATACTACAAAAGTGGAGGGGTTAACTAGATGTAAAGTGGTGCAAATGGATTATAATTCCTCACAAACTTTAGCTAGAGGTTGAAAGTTCACAATGAGAGGTGGTGAAAAATATGGTGAAATGCAATTGGAAGGTGAAATTAAGGTGAGGTTTACTTGGAGGTAGAAATATTGGGGGGTAGTTGGAATGACGATGCAAATATGACATAAGTATGGTATCATCATGATGTTATGTGGAGGATGCAGGTCACTTGGAAGTGATGACATATGTAGGTAGGGGGTGAAGCCAACAATGTAGGGATTACATGAAGTTCCATATGAAGTGGAGTTAGGAAGTGTAGTTTTAGTTGGAGGGTGAAGTTCAACAACAAAAGGGGTGGTGATATTAGGATGGTGTCAGGGTGACATCATTCACAAGAGAGAGAAGATGGTTAAGGCATGTTTGTGGATATTTCATATGCAATTGAAGTGAAGTTGAAAGTGAACAAAAAGGTGAGGTTCACTTAGGGCCTAAGGTTTTGCAAAAGAAAGCATGTGTGCAAAGATTTCCATTATAATTGGAGATGGGAACTGCACATGGAAGTGAAGTTAAGATGAACACTGAAATCTCATAGAAGGGATGTTGAGTGAAGTGAATAAAATATGTCTTGTAGGGGTTTGATGTGGAAGTGAAGTCACTTAGAGGTCAAATTTATGGTTAAGGGAAATGAAGGTGTAGATAGGGATTAAATTCCCACAAGTGGAAAATAATTGTAGAAAAGGGCAAGTGAACCAAAGTATGAAGTGCACATGAAAGTTTAGTGTATTTGGTCGCTAGGGTTCCATCAAGTGCTTTAGGATGTTGAATTCTACCCAAGTAGAACAAATTGAAAATGACTAGGGAATTGGGTAAGGACTTCCAATTGAGTTAAGGTGCAATTAGAATTGCAGTTGGAGATGAAACTCCCACCTAAAGTTAAAAACACCAGGAAATACCTAGAAAACACTTAAGAAATTATATTTTTTTGGAGTTTAAAGGTTCTAGGACATTAGAAAACCTCTAAGAAAATTTTCCTAAGGCAAGCCTACTTAAGATTTCTTAGATCAATTTCAATAAGGTTTACATAAGGAAAATGCACGTGTAAGAGACATAATTTAATGAAAATTTCAATATTTAAGGGTCTACAAATCTGGGCACTTACAAGCCACATCATGAAATTATTTTAAACCATTGCATAATTCACTTAATAATTTATTTTATTTTTTTGAATTTGAATTTGATAATTTTTCAAGTAATTTATTTTATTTTTTGAATACATCTGTAATTTTCTAGAAAAATCCAACATTGTTAGTAAATATTTACAAATTCAACATGAAAAATTTCCTCCTTCAATGTAGATATATATTTGCTATAAAATTAATGCATTGAACTAAGATTCGTTAAGATTTTATATAATTTTGTTGGATTTTTTAAAGTTATCAATATACCTCATTTACACCTTGTTATTTTTAACATATAATTGATACAAAAAATACTATAGAACTACAAATACACCCTACAATTTTTTCAAATTGTAAAAAATGACAACAAATAAATACAATTTTTTTTGATAATATCATATACTATATTATAACTAATTGATTTTTTTTTTCAAAAAATCAAAAATAATAACAAAACACTAAAACATAATTTTATCAATAAACAACAATACAATAAAATCAAACTCTTTTACAACCAAAACTTACCCAAAATTCCCTACAACTCATCACATGCCCACAAGTGCCCTTTATTTTTATTTTTTCTATGTACTTAAAAAAATCTAGTCCCACTTTTGCTTTTCTACGGTATACCAAATCCCCGAATGCAAATAGCAAATCATCTTCCTCCTTTCGCTCCTCTTTTATCTCCATCCAAACAATTTTTCATTATATATGCCAACAATCTCGTCATGTATGGTGAGGCGATAATAGCTCTTAGGGATTATAGCCCAACAAAATGATAATAAAAAAATTCTTCAAAATTCACTTTAACTAGCAATTATTTGGTGTCATATATGGCTAAGTTTAATGTGTTTTTTAAACATCATTTAAATTTGGACTTACAATTTTAATGTTTATTTTTCAGATAATAATGATTAGCAAGTTTTTAGCTTTATTCCAAATTTTAGTTGAGAAATTAGATTATAAATTACATCATTTATGCTAATGTACAAATTCTAGTTAAAATAGATATTGCTACACATATATACAATAGAAAGATTCTTTAAATTTCATTTATACAAAAAATATGAAAAATTAGTCTTTAGAATAGTTTATTTAAGTTTTGAACCATTAAATTTGAATTCTAGACAAGATATTGACTTAATCACATTTTCTTATTTATTTTTTAATTTTCAATTAATTATGTCTCTTTAATTTTAAAAATAATTGAAATACAATATACTTTTATCAAATTTAGACACATGGATTTTAAAAAGTTACACTCTATTTAAAACTTTACAAATACCTAGTACAACCCAATGACATCTTTCAAAATTCTACCATGATACCCAACCCTTTCCAACTTTCATGTTGACCTCTATAACACCATGCATTGTATAAAATGGTCAATATTCAAAATACTCCTTTCCATATGTGCTCTTCTTGTTGTGATACTTATTTTGATTGTTACTATGCCAATCAATTTTTATCTTAAATATATAATGTCTCCAAGTTCATGTAGATGAATTATAACATTTTTGATTAATAACTATTTAAATTTTAGTATCAAAATTTTGGGTCACTTAGTAATCCATCATTAAGAAAAGGAAAGTATTGAGTAAGCTTGTAGAATTAGGTTCTCAATAAAAAGGGGTAGGATGCAAGAGATCCACATAGAAAATGAGTCCTAAAAAGACACTTAAAGGAAAACTTAAAAACATAAGAAACCAAAAACATAAGTAACAAAATTATATCAAAATGATATATTAAACTATTATAAACAAATTATGATAATAAATACTGATCATATGATGTGATTACTTGTAAATAAACATTCAAATATAATATACATATATTTAAAATAAAATAAAATTATAACAAATTTTGAAACAAATAAAATTAAATAAAAACAAAATGATTCTAAAACAAAATAAAATAAATTAACCCTTAGTAAAATAATTTACTTAAAAAAATTACAATTTTAATTCAGTCCCCACATGATATTCTGTGCCTTGTTTCACTATAAAATCTCTCTTAGAAACAAATTATAAATATCAAAATATTAATCAAAAATGATATAAAAGAAACTAACCCTAACATTTACAACGCAAAATCCCTTTAAATTAATTGTTTAAAATTATTGGTAAACTCTTTTGACTGGATCTAAGAAAGTGTTCAAACCCTCTACATGAAAACCCTTATCGGAAAAAAGGATCTGACTTACAGACTGCCTATCTACCTAAATTAAACTACGCAAGTTGAGAAATCAAAATTCTTCATCAAAGATTATTATTTCAGATCTATAAGCTTCTTCACAATTAAAACAAGAACCGATGCTGTGCGTATTGCACAAGTTATGTATAACCCTAATCTTACAGATCTTCCCGTCCAAACACTAGATTATCATCTACGAAACTTGCCAGAGATTGTTCTGTTATTTCCACCATTTTTTGGTGTGTATGGATACAAAACAATCTCTAGCAAGTTTCGTATATGATAATCTCCAGAATAGATGAGTTAAAAGTGTTTATGGAGAAATTTTCTGCAGAATTAGGGCAACACATACCTGAAGCTAAAAACTTGCGCAATACGCACAGCTTCGGTTCATGTTGTAATACCGTGAACAAGAAACATGCTTCTTCATCCTCTCTGAATCTGATCTTCTGCAGGCGTGCCATACCACACCAGGCTTCAACCAAAGACTGCCATGCCTCTGCTTATATAGAAACTGGCGGCGAGCAAAAGAAAGCAAATATTCCTTCTAGAAAGGACTGGTTTGCCTTTCCGCCCTTGCTCTTTTCCTTTTGCCTGATTTGACAGCACTTGGTTTTGTTTATTTAGAAATCGAATGAGTCAAACTACTTTTAGTTGAAATGACATAAAGTAAAGCCATTATTTGCTTTGCAAGGCTGTCTTTCCATTTCACAATGTTATCTTTACTTTATTAAAGGAGTGGAATGTTCGGTGCAAAACCGAACTCAGGAAAACCCATGGTTTTCCCTCCTCACATGTCATCGATATTTGTTAATTGGAGATTCCCATCAACTTTAATTTCTGTCCTTTTAACTTTGCTTTGAAAAAGATGGGTAAAAGAGTTTAGTAGGAGGATAAAGTATAAACTAAATGCTTTGATTTGAGTTATTAAAGCATTGAGAGAGATCGTGATCTTGATTTTGGATTTTTAGTATATATTCGGAGGCTTTTTCGCTTGCCATATCCATAGGTATTATTGTTATCCTTTAAATGACTTCAAATTTAATTAATCCAATAGTTTTGTTTGTGTTGAAGATTTGATGGTGTATGAGGATAGCTCCACCATCGAAGTGATTTAGGAAGTTCATTTCTAAAGTCTTTGATGAGGTATGTATTTTCAAACACTTTTGGATATGGTTGTTCCTATTTCATAATTTGATAGTGTTTGCCATTGGCTTGAAAACTTTATTTTAATTGGTTATTTTGTTGGGAGGGTTCCCCTTGAAAGCATGCTCAAAGAATGGGTGACCAAGGCCTAAGTCTTGCATGGGGTCCACCTTGATACTATCCAAAACCTCACAAAGGGAGTTTTCTTTGTTTACTTTGCTAAATCCAATAATTTGGAGGCCATCTTCAACGTCGCCCCTAGTTTGTCTATGTGTCTTTGCTTGATTTCACTCCTTGGACCTAAAACTTTGTCATCTTCCAGGAGAGAGCTCTTTGTGTCCCTATTTGGGCAGAGTTTCCTAGGTTGTCTTTGTCAATCTAGAATTTTTGGCCTACAATAACAAGCTTGCTAGGCAATGTCCTTTATGTTAAGCAAGATAATTTTTCTTAGCTCATTCATACAAACAAATTTGTGTTAAAATTGATCTTTCCAAATATTTAAAGGAGACTATTGATGTTTAGACTAGACAAATGAGACACCCACAACATGTTCTTTATCTCAACTTACCTAACACTTGTTCCAAGTGTCAATCTTTTGATCATAAGATCAACGATTACCCCCTTGTCACTCTCTGCAATAAGTCCAATCATCGTCTTGTTAATGATGCCCCTCTAAGGAAAGAAGAGGGATGGCCAACAATTGTAAAAATGATTAAAACCATATTAATGGTGATGTGACCTAAACTTTTAGTTGCTAATTGTGGCCAACCGCCTAAACTACAAGGTGGTACTTTTTCAAACCTCCGGACATGGGGAAATTGTTGCTCTCTCATATGGTGAGTCATCTAATGAGGTGAACAATTTTAATTTCTCTAGAACATCACTTCTATCTCTGTTATTGTCTTAGACATAACCTACTATTTGTTCTCCAACCTCTCTCCTCTAGTGGTTCAATATTGATCTCACAATCCATATTGATATTTAGAAGAAAGCGAGTACATTCTAGATTTTTAAAAGACATAATCCACTCACAATTCAACTAGATAGTTTCAATACCTCTTAGGGAGTGACTTCTTGCAAAACATCTATGTTGCTCTTGATTAGCTAGATATAAAAAATGAATCTCAATTCTCACCAATGAATTTTATCTTCTAGACATCTAGGTCTAGTGGACCTCACAAGAAAATATTATATGTCAGACACCTGATAAGATTTATAGGTTTAGACATACTTTTCTTGCAATAAGTGATTTTTTGGTTTTTTGCACTTCGTTGTCTATCATGTAATTTTTAGGAAATAAAGCTGTAGACACCTAAATTTGACCATATGGTCAAATTCACCCTCGTATTCTTCTATCACGCACCCTTCATCTACATTAATCAAATAATTTATTATTTGATTAATATTACATCTCATCCTAATGTCCCTAAGGTATTTAATAAATCAATTAAATACTTTATCCCTTTCATCTCTAAATTAAATAAATACTCCAATTTATTTAATTTAGTTACTTGGCCTTTTCGAATTAAATCAATTTTTAATTCAATTTTTCTTCTCTCTCCAAATGTCACATCCCTCATAATTTCTTCTAATCTAGATTAGTTTAATTAATCTATGATTAGGATGTGCACAATCCTAATTAGGATTAGGGTAACATCCTCCATAATCCTCCACTTGCTCCTAATCCCCCATTAGCCTAGTTAATCACCTGTTTGCACAACCTAATCACTCAATTAGGTCAACCTAATCACCATGCCATTTATGACATGTGTCCTAAAGTCAACTGCCTTAAATGCTTTCACCTTCTGGAGAAGGCATGATCCTCGTTTCCCAGTGAATTTTTAATTTTTATTTCCTCAAAGAATTTTAAGGAGTTTAAAATTCCTTCTCCATCCCCATGTGGATTTTTGAGAAATTTTTAATTCCTCACATGTCCTTTCACCCACATGTGGACAAGGACCTCCTTTATGAGGAGATCTTGTCCAAATCCCAAGGTACTATGTAGTACCTCCATGTCATGTCCACCTTATCTCCTCTTTCCACATCACTTGCCACATGGCGAGATGTGAGGGCTTGTGAGTTTTCAACTCACCCTAACCCTTGATCTTGTCCATCTTGGCTTGATCCGAGTCCACCATTGTTTAGAAGCCTTTCCCCTAAAAATGGTGGAAATGGCTCTGTTTTGGGGATCCACTTTTGCAATCATACTCTCAAGCACACTTCGCACCCTACTATCAAAGCATCCACCATTGCTGCATCTTTGAGCTCATATCTTGCATCCTAAACAATACCCACATTCACCATTGCATTCCTCACCATCATAGCTCCATTTTGAATTAGGTTTTATGCCATTTTGCTAAGGAGAAAGCACACAAATCAACAATCATCAAGGGCCAACCAAAAGAACAATTTAAACAATGTAAAACATTCCAATTTCTTGCATGTTGTTTAGATTAAACTAGGTTTGTGTCTTTGGTCCTTGCATTACTTAGTATTTTGCATCTTAGATAGGTCGAATTCACACACACACACATCTCTGGCACACTTGGTGGGACTCACGTCATGGGTCTGCTTTATTGTTTGCTAGTTGTTTTTAATTTTGCAAGTTTAGATTTGATAGACAGGGGCGAATTCACCTTGAACGAGCAAACTTGTAAGACGCAGGGGTGGACCCACCTTTAGCAGAGGTGAAATCATTCCAAACACAGGTGAACATGAATTTTCCATTTCGTGAGAAGGGGCGGGCTTGTAACAAAAGATCCAGATCGATAATCATAGAGGCGAAAATGTGACCGACAGGCGAAACTGCTAAACTCAGAGGCGAACTTGAACAAGGTGCAAGGGTGAAATCAAATACGCCCCTCTGTACGACAGACATAAGTGAATCCACCCTTTTTCCTCGAACAAGAAAACTTGATCTACCTACACGGGTGAATTCATCTCACACAGAGGCGAATTTGAGGTAACTCCAAAACCTTTGAGTTTTTGATTTAAGCTTCAATTTGATTTTGGTTTTGGGTACTAATCTGCTAACTAGTTTGTTTGTGATTGTGATATTTCCCTAACAGTTTGTGCAGCTTGTCCCACGTTTGATGAAGACCGGTGGTGAAAATTACGAACTTATTTTTTGTAGGACAAATGATCGAAGACCCTTAGTTTAGTTTTGTTTGTGTGTATTTTCGCACTAATTTAAGCACACGTAGATTAATTAAAGTGTCAATGAACTTTTGGTTGCTGTGTTTCGGAGTGAGTTGTTGACGTATCCACTCCCCTTGCACCTTTTGGTGATCTTGGGTGACAAGAAATCACAACTCATTCCACTCCAGTCCAGTCTACCCAGGGAGTATTAGTGCGTGTAAGCTCTCCCCTTGTGCTACATGCGAGCCTATGGACCAATCGAAATTTCTATAATTTCTTTCCCTTAGCGGGTAATGCCTGGGATTTCATCACCCGAGGGACGATCCCAACCATGTGTTACCAATGGGTTATATAAAGGGGGGAGAACGAAATTTGTACCCCAATCTAGTTATGTTGTGTTTAGCGAAGCGTCAAAGCTAGGGTGATGCTTAGATAAGACGTGTAGAGTTGTTCTGAGTTTCCAGTACCTCGTTGGGGATCCCGAATCACGCTTGCATCACAAATTGGTGTTCATGGTTGTGCTTCATGTACATAGCATATATCGAGGATGCACGATAGCTTGTTTATCCTAGATAGAGACCTATGTTTTAGTTGCGACTAGGTGTAGTGCAGGGTATACACACTGTACCCCAAAGTTACTCACCACATACTCCCTTGGGTTGAGATAGGAATCCTTGTGGTGGACTGTGATAGTCCTCAAGTAAGAGAGAGAAGGTGAGCCCATAGCATTTGTTGATGACCCTGTTCCATTGGATCTCTAGCTATCCACCTTCACGAGAAAGGGTTATCCAGAGAACCACCCTGGTATCATGGAGTATTAACCTTGGGGTGTCCCCTCAAGGTGGTGGGTCTACATTGAGTTTGTAAACTCTTATCACTAATTCTAGGATTTTGTTCCCTGGCGTGTCTTCTTGTGCGATACCAGTGCTTGTCGTTAGTTTGATTCTATCCAGCCTATTGTATTTTTAGTTGTTGTGTCTTCAATCTTTTCCACGGTCTGCCCCTACCCTTAGTGGAAAATTTGCTTCTCTCAGAGGTGAATTTGGATTGTGGATAGGCGATCCTACCCTCAATAGGGGTGAATCGGCATCTTGAGTCTGGTCCATGTCATCCTTTGGGTGAATGCGTCCTTGTCAGGGGAAAATTTTCCTGTGGGTCCCTCTTTTAGGTGACCTCGTGTCCGCACATTCCTAGGGAATATGCGATCTTGCTTTGTTTATAGGCGAGTTTATCTCATCCCCACTTGTCTGTTCTTAGAATAGGTGAACCTGTTGTCCGCAGGGGAAAATCCACGTCGGTCCATACTATCCCTGCTCGTACAGTCCAAGATATAGGAAAAATCATTGTCCTCAGGATAGGTGAATCTGCAGTCATCCGTACGTTTCAAGAAAGAGGCAAACTTATTCCCTTAGATAAACGATCTTTATTTTTGAATCTGCATGTTTCTCTTTGAGTTTTTGAAGATATAGGTGAATATATGTCTTAGAAGGGAAATCCTATCATTTACATAAGAAAAATTGAAACCTTGATAGGCGAATTTGCTACCTGTGTTTGCCTATTTCTTTTGCACCTCCAAGAAATAGGCGAATCTGAGTCTGAGAAAAAGGTGACTTTGTTAGACACAAAGGCAATCTTGTCAATCACAGAGGTGATTTTGCTGACCTTAAATAGATGAACCCGACACCTGCAGGGGTGAACTTGCAATACATAGAGGCGTAAGCACTTCCCATACACAACTCCTGAGAGTAAACCCTCTTAACCAGCGAAAGGCTATCATTTTCGGAGTTTGTTGTTGTGATCAAATTTTTTTTATCCTCATTCATCTACTTGTAATCGTCATTTTAGTTCGTCTGCATTTTTCAAAAGTCATTACATCCTTAATCCAATCACATAGGTGCATCTTAGAACATCCCTAGACTTCATTTCCATCATCATATCATTAATCTAAATCCTTTAGACTTTATTTTGGGGGTGTTTTATCCAATTGGGCTAGGAAACTAACCCTAATCATCATCATCCATGCTTGCTTAGGATTGTCATCCATCCTAAGTTAGTAATCCTCCAAGACCTTATCAATATCCTCTAATCGTGAGACATATTCTATGCTGTAATCATCATGTTATCATCAAGTTAAGACCATAAACCTAGTTTAGAGTCGATTTTATCAATCTAATCCAATCAAATCATCTTATCCTATCTATCATCCAATCCTATCACTCATCCAATCGAATCAATTATCCAAATCATCCTATCCAATCCAATCAATCAATCCATCAATCGAGAATCCAATCTAATCGATCCTTTAGTCATTCATTTAGGTCATCACTTAGGTGCATCCTTAGAGCTTAGTGCCACCTCATCCACCTAGCCATATTGTATTTTCATGCCCATTACCCGACCACAAGCAAGGAAAATCATGGCAAAATAATAGCCTCATAACACTCACCCTCATAACCCCCAGGATCAACCCACCAATGGTGGTTCATCACAACCTAATACTAAGGCCCCTTCTCAATCTCCTCTTGATGAGAGCATGGTTAATCAACTTGAGCTCATAGTTGATGAATACCTTAGTAATCCCACCAATTTGTAGATGATAGATCGTCTTCTAGATGAACATGGGGACAAGATCTTTGCCACCTTGATCATGAAGGGTATTAAACCTCCACTGGAGTTCGAACTATCAAAGTATGTCAATATCCCACCTCCCGTACCTCTTGTGGCATAGGATCCTTAGAATTCTCAGAATGACCATGGCAATTCATACGTCCCTCAAGGTCCACTCCCTAGATTTGACAATTCTTTTCTTTATAAGGTAAAACCTCTTGTACCACCCCCTCGGGTTCCAATTTCTATTATGGGAGCGTCGCTTGATCCTAACAATCCTCAAGGCCCTGATCCTAATAATCCTCTTGGTCTTAGTATGCCGTAGGGTCCACCTAAACTGCCAAGCATGAACATGTTGTGAAGTTCCATCCCCATACTATCTGCACCATCTATTCCACCAAACCAATTGGGTAAAATTCCTAGGAATGATGGGGGCACAACTTATAATCCTTTTGCTGCACCACCACCACCTCTTGGTCATACACCTGCATCTAGCTTACCACCACCTCCATTTACATCCCAACAACCGCCTCAAGGTACTCTTCCATCACAACAAAAAAATTCACAGCCCCCGCTTCACACTACTATCTCATCATAGCCTCAACAACCACCTCTACATCAAGCTCAGGGTACTTCATCACAACCCTTGCATCAACCGCAAGGTAACCCATAACTAGGTCAAATCTTGCAATAATCATAACAACAACCTCCTCATTCATCACAGGTCATTCCTCAACAACCTCAAATTCCATCTCAACCTTCTCGCCAGCTACCACCATATTACCAACCTCTTCCTCAACATTCACAAATCTTGACTTGAACCCAACCATCAACTCAACAAAATCCAGGCAACTTTGCTGCCCAATACCTATATCGTCCTCAGAGCTCTTATTGTCTGCAAGCCACTACATCCAATCCCAATCCCATTTATTACTACTATGCCCCACAACAATCTCAGCAACAACCACCTTACATGCAAAAATCTCAACAACAACCATCTCACACTACTCTCCAACAATCTTAGCAATATCCCTACTACCAACAATCTACTCCACAACACCCTCCATATGCTTCCCAACATCAAACCATCCATAATTATAAATCTTATCCATATTATTATCAACAACCACCATCTTATCAGTAGGGTGCCTCCTCCTCCTCCACGTATCACCAAATCCCACCATCATATCAACCTCCTTATGTCAATCCCCAATCCACATACATCAATCAATACCAACAAACTCCTTCATATCTACCACCATACAATCAAACCATTCTGACTCCATCAACATCTTATCAACAATATCCCTCCTACAATCAGTCCAATCAAGTAGGCCCCTCCTCATTGGTGCCTATCAATAATGAGTTGGAAGAAGTAAAGGCCATGTTAAGAGACTTACAAGTAGGGACATCCAAGAAGTCCTTTAAGTTTGAGGAGATTTGTCCTTATCAATTTGATCCCTCCATCTTGCTTATCCCCTTTCGTAAGCACTTTGAAATGCCCAAGTTTGATAAATACAAAGGAAAGGGCGACCTAGGATCCCACTTGCAGGAATTTTACTCACACTACCAAGAAGTCTTGCACAATGACAATTATCTCTTATGTCTATTCCCTTGAAGTCTGACAGGGTTAGCTCTAGATTGGTTCATGGGTCTTCAAAAGGGATAAATATCTTCTTTCGTAGATCTTTCAAAAAAATTCATGGCACACTTATCCTTCAATTTGGAGAAGGATATAGATACCTTAGATCTGCTAAAGGAGAAGCAACATGAGGGAGAGACCTTTGCGAGCTACCTCCAAAGGTGGCATGCTCTAGCTAGTCACTTGAAATCTCATCTTAGTGAGAAGGATATGGGAACCATCTTGTTCGCAAATGCCCATCCCGACATGATGGATGATCTTAATATGCATTGTGTTACCACCTTTTTAGAAGTCATTGAAAAGGGCACCACCATTAAGAGGGCCCTCATTGCTAAGGGACAAGTCAACATTTTTAACTTAGATAAGGAAAATCATTAGGTGATAGATCTCACTATTGGAATAAGAACAATAATGCTGTGAATGATGGTGTTATTGATACCAAGGATGTCCAAGTAGCAAACACCTCACAAAGGCCACAACATGTCCCTCATCAACAATCAACCCCTAATGTCATATCAGTGCCATATGGCACACCCCACCCTCCTCAAAAGCCCAATCAGAATAATCAAGGGAACAACAAACACTCATTCACTCCTTTGGGAGAACCCTTAAGTGTCATCTTCAATAGATTGCTTCAAGCAAGCTAGCCAATTGTCTATCTTGTGACGAAGCCCTTCGATGAGTCCAAACCAAAGCCTGCCTGGTATAAAGACAATGAGTATTGTGACTTTCACAAGATCAAAGGTCACACCACTAATAAGTGTCAAGGTCTTAAAATGTATATCCAGGATCTCATAGATCGGGGTGACATATTAGTGGATGTGAATTAGGCAACCTCATTCAATGCTCAACTATAAATATATCAGAACACTTTCCCCAACCATAATCAGGGTGCCAACACTTCCAACGCTAATCCTGGACCTAGTAACAATAATAACCAAGGTAACAACACCAAAAACATCAACTACAAGAATGTGCCCTATAACTATGATGGCATAGTTATGTGCATTAGTCAAGTAAAGCCACACATGTCCATGATTTGTGTTAAAGGAAAAGACTCGCAATATGTTGTTACTATGCATCACACCCGCATATCTGTCCCTGGTCCTTCTACATCATCCCAACCTGCTCCTGTGAGCTCCCAATATAATATTCTTGATCATCTTGGAAGGAATCCTGCTCAAATATCTATTTTGGATTTGCTTAAGTCTTTCCTCATCCATCAGGAAATCCTCACCAAAGTGCTCTAGGATACCCACGTGCCTAATGATATAGATCCTACTCAATTCCAAGCCTTAGTAGGACATCTTTCATCCACATATCAGCTGGGATTCAGAAAAAATGATATGCCCTCAATCGATTCAAACCATAACTGTCCCCTCCACATTGAAGTCCTCATGGCCCATCATAAAGTGAAAAGGGTCCTGGTAGATAATGGCTCTACCCTTAATCTCTGCACATTAAGTGCATAAAAAAGGTAGGATATACCCAAGCTGACTTGAATAATCAGGTTATCACCATCAAAGCCTATGATAACGTAGAGAGAGATTCTAAAGGCATCATTTGTCTTCCAATTTAGGCTTGCCCTATTGTGCAGTACACCACATGTCATGTCCTTGATCCGGGCCTTCCATACAATCTCCTCCTCAGCCATCGATGGATCCATTCCATGCAGGCCATTCCCTCCACTTACCATCAATGCCTAAAATGTCCTTTCAATGGGATGGAGGTAACCATTCATGTTGATCCTTAACCCTTCAAATATTATCGTGCTCTCAAAGCCTCATTACCTCACTCCCAAAATTGTCCAGGAGTTGAAGTGGGGGCACCTCAGGCCTCATCCTCTACTCCATCTCACAATCCATCATCCAACACCACATCTACCACATCCAGCACGTCTGAGTCTACCATCACAAAAGTCCAGATCATTGACAAGAGTTACAGAGAATATGAAATGTGAACCACACTCAATGTGGCGGCCATGCCACCATCTCCTCGCACATATAGGAAACCCTCTCAGTCAACACCAAAATAAGAAGAAATGATTAAAATCTTCACCTCCAAGAATATGGGTTCGAAAACATTCCAAATTTGGGTACACTTCAAGATTAGATGGAAGATGATATTAGCTAATGGGTCTACAAAGAAGAGCCAAAACCATCACCTCCCCTTGTAGAATATTTCTAGGAAGTCTATCTACACGCATCAAAGTTGGCTGAAAAATACAATTACCAAGGGAGAGTAGGAGGTGTAGAAGAGAAAGGAAGATGCCAACCTATTGAAACAACTATCCGACCAAGATGTGTAGGCCTAGTCTACAAAAAAAAAATAGAAGGGTCCTGCATCATCCTTTAGTACTTCGAATAATGTTAATATGGATGATGACCTCCTTGAGGACATACCAGAAGAATAAACCACCATACTCTTGTAGGATGAATTTGACCTCCCTTCCTTATTTGATTGTGTATATATCTTTACCATTAGCCTTTCCCTCCGCCATCCCGACTTGATCGATTGGGACCTACGAAGTAGTGCACCTATCGACACCATTCCTTCAGTGGACACTTATTTGCATTTTATGGGACTGGGGGAAGATGAACACCTCAACTGCAAAAATATAAAGTGTAGACATCTAAATTTGACCACTTATATTTGGCCAAATTTACCCTTTTCATCTAAATATCCTTTAATTCACATTAGTTAAATAATATTACTATTATTTAATTAATACCCCTAAAGTCTTCTAAATCCCTAAGGTATTTAGTTAAATAATTAAATACCTTACCCCTTTATTCCTTTCTTCCAAGGAATTAAATAAGTAA
This sequence comes from Sequoiadendron giganteum, assembly GCA_007115665.2. Classification (NCBI taxonomy): domain Eukaryota; kingdom Viridiplantae; phylum Streptophyta; class Pinopsida; order Cupressales; family Cupressaceae; genus Sequoiadendron; species Sequoiadendron giganteum. Next base: position 145,114,974 of record CM021100.1, on the reverse strand, counting down.
CCCACTTATTTAATTCCCTTTATGTCCCATCCACACTTAATCCTAATTCATCTCCTAATCCCATCATTAGGGATGTAACACATCCCTAATCCATGATTAGGAGGTGTCATATCCTCCAACTTTTGCAAGTTGGCTCCTAATCATCATTAGCCATCTAACCCTCTTCTAATCCTTCATCAACTAGTCTAATCAGTCATTTAGTCAACTGCATGTGTGAATATGTGGAAACAACTAAAGAGTTAAACAAACACACCAATGCGACATTGTATTAAAGAAATCTAATTTAAAGACAAAAAAACTCTAAATACAACAAATTCTTCAAAGACGTCCCATTGTCCTCTATCTCCAAGGATTCGTTGTAAGTTGTTGGCTCTCAGATTGTGTAAACAGTAGCTTGATAGAATGACAACCTAGAGAATGAGATTATGCAACATGGATGTCTATGCTAAATGATATAAGATGATTGAGACTAAGATATGAAACTAAAACAACTTGTGCAAGATTATTCTATCATGATGATAAACTAACATGCTATGATATGATCAAGAAATCTAGGATAATAAGATTGCTAAATGCTAAACACATGCAACTATAATGCTCACACTATTTTAAATTCAAGGTCCTTTTCAAAGCACAAAGATGCTGTATTTATAGAGTTTTGGAGGCAAAAGCTTAGTTGGCAAAGATTGATGGTTGAAATCAAGCCTGTCAAGATGAACGGTGAGAGATTAGGAAGTTGAGAAAAAGATGGAAGCTTAGAGAAAAAGATAGGAAATGTTTCCTCCTACACAACCTTTTCCATTCAAAAATGAAGGAAAGTTGCCATTTGGGCATTTTAGTTATGAGGAGTTAGTTGGTAGTTGAGGATAAATCTATAATTAAATAATTAAGTTACTCAATTATATGTGACAATGAATTTAGAAGTTTCCATAATTAAATAATTAATATTTAATTATGTGTGAGAGATGAAAAAGGAAGTTAATTAAATATTTAGAATATTTAATTATGTGTGAGGTGAATAAAAGTGTTTAATTAAATATTTAGGATATTTAATTAAATGTGAAGTGAAGAATTAGAAATAATGGATTTGGAAGAATATTCCTATTTGAATTTAACATTCAAACTTGTGATAATTAATATAAATAAATTATGAAATTTATTTAATTAATTAAGAGGAAGATGGTAATAATTAAATAAACTTATTTATTTAATTAATTTAGAAGAATTAGAAAGTGAACTATATAAATAAATAAATAAAATTTATTTATATGTAGATGAATTTAGAAGATTAATTAAATAATTCATATTTAATTAATTATTAGGCTTGATTTAATGTGACCATTTTTAGATGTATACATTTTCCCCCTCTTTGAAGTGATGTGTTCTATGCATTGCTTTAAAGAAAAATTTAGATTATGAAATCTTTTCCCCTGACTTTGAAAAATTGATTGATGATGCTATATGCCCCCTCGGGTAATGAGTCGGATAAAATTTTGAATTTTTCGGATTTTTGATTATTTTGAGATTTTTGATGATGTTTGAAAATTTTGCATTGATTTGTTGTCTGATTCATCAGTCGATATAGATGAAAACCGCTATTGAAGGATTGATATCAAGATGAAGAACTTTGATTTTTCCCTTGACTTTGAAAAATTGATTGATGATGTTTTTCGATTGTTTCAGCATGTGATAGTGAATTTGTGATGATTGATTGATGATAACTGATAAGAATAATAGTAGGATTGATAAAGTGACCTCATGATGAATGAGCCTCACTGATAGGATAGATTGATAAATTTGTTTTCATGATTGATGAGAAAACAAATAGTAAGATTGATAAATTTGCTTTCATGATTGAAAAACAAATAGTATGATTGATTGATGTGATTGATTTGATTTGATGATAACGATTGGATTGATTATAAGAACAAGTTTGACTAATAGAAGTGAAGTGATTGATTAGAAGAAATTGAAAGAAATGATTAGATGCATTGATGTGATGGACAAGAAAGGATGGTAAGCGATAGGATATTGGGAAGAGAAAGTGAGAAGAAAGAAAGCACAAATGGATTCAAAAATAAGTATGATGTTGCCCCAGTCAAACTACAAGCCGAGATGGATTGATGATGATGATGATAGTGTTGTTGATAAGGGAAGGACACATCCCAAAACAACACAAGGATAGGGAAGGATACATCCCGATGATGATGATGATGAGAGTTTTGTTGATAAGGGAAGGATACACCCCAAAAAAACATAAGGATAGGGAAGGATACATCCCGATGATGATGATGATCAAGGATTGTAGTAAGGCTAGGAACAAGACCAAAGGTATGATTAAATGATTTGTGCTAGATTGGATTGATTAGATGAAATTGGAAGAAGTGATTGGAATTGATTAGATGAAATTGGGTGATGCTTTATGATGATATGAGATGGATTTTATTTTGTAGATGAGATGTGATGGATATGATAATGCTCATGTACAAAATAATATGGATGCAATCTATCTAATATGGAAACTAAAATGCAAGATTTCCATTTGATTTATTGTGCTTGGTATCATCATTGAGCTTATTCGATGGTATAATTCGACCATGATGACCTGAGTACAACTTCCGTTGAGATTTGATAGTGCAAGATAACACAAGCATCTAGGTATAATGAGACCGAGATGACCTGAGCATCACTTGCATAAACAAAAAAGAATTAATCATTTTCCTATGCAAATTCAGAATGTCAACAATGATACTTTGTAGAGCATGTCTCGCGAATATTTGCACAGTAATACTGAATAAATCACAAACAACAAATAAAGAAAAATATCATTCTCCTTCCTAGCCTCTAGTTCTAGACATCATCGAGGTACTCCAGATAAATGATAACAACAATCAAGATAAAATAATTGAACATACGTGTTAAAGTGTTCAAACCATGATTCAGAAGAGATCATCCAATGAGAGTTGATTTGCTTTATTTTTTATTGCAATTGATGTTTAGGATGATTGATGTTTTCTCTAGGTTGTCTTGCTATTTCTTGTTTGTTGATTTAAGCTCAAAACAAGTTGCCCCAAGTGAGTTCAAGATTTTGCCCCCAGTCTAGGATGATACACGAGAATTTTATTGATGAAAGCATATGATTTATTGATTTTATTTTGGATTTTGGAAATATTTTGATTTTTTTTTTGGATTTTGATGTTTTCTATTTTTTTTGGATTTTGATGTTTTTTTGATTTTTATGTTTTCTGATATTTTTGGATTTTGATGTTTTTTTGATTTTTTGATTTTGATGTTTTTTGATTTTTCAAGGACATTTAAGATGGAATGGGATGACCAATTGAATAAACAAGATGCCCCACAATATAAGAGAAGATACATGGTGAAGGATATGGTATGGAAGATTTGGATGAAGTGAATAGGATAAGATGCACGATTTTCAAGAAGATCCTTAACCTTGTCAAGATCAAAGGTGAAAATGAGGATAATGACCATGAATGATAAGAGGAAAATGGAAGATAGTATATGGATAGGGAGATGAATACGAACAATAATATTTGAATGATAGGGAGATGGAGGAAGGGCTTAAGCATCAAGTTTCATGACTAATTTCCCTCGAATATGTGCTCTAAAAGACCATGGGAATGGGAATTAGACTTATAAATGTTGGCATGAGAGTAGAAGCTAAGGCGTTATGCAAATATTTGAATTAAATGAGGAGAATGGGGGATGTATGTTGGATAATGGATAGGAGGTTGGAAGGCTTGGTGATGGATAGATGGAAAGGATAGAAAGATTAACATTGTCACACATCTTGAAGGGTGATGGAGTGATGGAGGAAAAGTGGATTTGTAAGGTGATATGTTTTTAGATGGGAGATGGGGAGAAGTTTTAGGATTAGCAAATTTGGATGCCAATTTTCATTTAATTGCTTCTATGAGACTTTTAGGAATCCACATGACTTTTGATTTTGATATTTGTTTTATGGGCCTTTGAGATTTTTCTCTTTGATTTATGGACCTTTGCGGTCTTTGAAATTTTTGTTTTGACTTGATGGGCCTTTGTGATGTTTTGAATTTTTCTTTTGACTTGATGGGCCTTTGTGGCCTTTTGAATTTTTCTTTTGATTTTTGGATCAAAATTTCTTTTATTTTTGCATGACTCTTCAAGGAGACATGTTGATCCTTTGATACATGTGGGTTTTTATATTGAAGCTTTTGACATTTGGCACCAAAATTGATTCCAAGAGCAAAGGGAGAGGTAGATTGAGATGGATGATACAAAGGTATGATGGATGAGTTCATTTAGGAAGAATTTTGAAAGTGGATCAAGGATGTGTGCCTTTGTTGTTCTTGAAGAATAGGAGATGGAGAAATGTGGGACCCTAATATGGATGTAAGGGTTGATGAGCTAGGGTTGGGATGATAAGGAAAAAGGATAGATGGAAGGTTTGATGAACTAGGATAAGGACCTAGGATAGATGGAGTGTTTTATGGACTAGGATAAGGACCTAGGATGGATGGAGAGTTTGATGAATTAGGATACCTAGGTTTCAAAGCATGAGGTGTATAACCAAGGCAATGAGAATATAGATGTGCTTGGATAGAAATGGGTTCTAGGATAACTTGTTCATGAAGGCCTAAGACTTTTCCTTTGTAATTCATAATTTTGCACATTCGTTTACCCATGGGATATGCATCGTTTGTGAAGCAAGATGCAAGTCCATTTTGAGGATGATATGATATGGATGAAAGGATAGGTGTTGGAAGTAAGCTGGAGTGGATAAAGGTGGAGGATCCCAATTTGTAGGTGCAGGGTTCATGGATAGGTTGAAGAGGTGTGGGAGGCTCTTGACATGAGGATGACGGGATACTTTGATCTTGACTAGGAAAAGAATCATTAGATGAAGGAGATGGAGTAGCTTGATCATCAAATGGAAGGGAATATTTGGATAGGATGGAAGAATTTTTCTACTCATGGGATGCGATGGAATCATAAGAGAGTATGGATTCATTGAATGGGGTGGACAAAGAAATTGGAAGAAAATTTTGTTCTTGAAATGGAAGAGGATTATCATAAGTGAATAATGAAAGGAGTGGATCATCATAAGGTTCTTGCGATATGGGGTAATGATCAAATATTGGAAGGGTTTGTAGAATTTTGGTATCATGGGATGGAGTGGAAATAATTTTTTGATCGAGATGTGTAGATTGAAATGAATGATTGGATGTAGAGGATATGATAGAAGAAGGTGATTGAATGGAATCGTTATCTTGGAGGAAAGAATCGTGAGGTTCATTTTGAATTATGGGGGATGAAGATAAATGCATGACATGACAGGATTAGTCAATGTTATTTGATGGCTTAGATTTGGGCTTCTCATTTAACCTTTGCAAAAATTAAAAAACATTGAATTTGGATGAGGTTGTTTTTGGAGGAGAAGAGGTTACGTTCATATTTCCGTCAAAGGACTTCTAAGTTGTGCCCCCTTGTATTTCCTTGATTTTACTTTGGGTGAAGCCACAATACTAGTTTACAATTTGATGGAGGAAGGAAAACTTAGAAAAAATGCCCCCATGGCAAAAAAATTGGTTTTAGGGGTTCGAATGAACCTACAAGTTCGACTGAACCAAAAAGGGGTTTGACCAAAATAAGGTTTGAGAAAACCCATTAATTACTAGGCCCACATTTCCCACCCAAAAATCAAAATAAAAATGCATATTGAAGGGGATTCACTAGAACCCCCCTGGTTCTAGCGAACCCCCCTTTTCCCACCTCCCTGCTCTTTGGCACAAAAAAACCAGAATTTTTGCCCTTCGAAGCTCGAGTTGGAGATGAAAATGGAGGAAACTTCACAAACCCAATTGGAATCAGGTAGTCCTAAACATGAGATATCCAATGAATATAATTTTAATATTTTTTTATTTTATTATGTATTTTTTTTTTTAGTTTTATTAAACATAGGTTTTTCATCGAAAATGAAGGTCTCTGTTCTGCACATGTGGAAAAATTGCAGATTATCAATTTTTCTTTTGAAAAATATGAGTACAACAGATATTGAAGTCCTTGATCCAACAAAAAATATAAAATTGAATTTCGATATATACACAAAAATTTACGCGTTATACGGTTGCGCTATGTCTGAATTGTAATTGGTTTGACTTCAAAACTTTATTAAAGAAAACATATTCAATAAAAAACTATCTAACCAAGTGGAAGCACTAAATATCAAAGTTAAAAATCTAAATTTGAAAGAATTATAATTTTATCCTTCATGGAAAAAATGTACACGTTATACGATATGCATCACTTTTTTAAAATGCTATTTTCTGAGAAAAAACCAATTTTCATGGGAGATGGAAAAAGAAGTGCAATTTGATTCCAAAAAAAATAATTTTTTGTTTAGAATCTACAGACAAAATGTGACGAGACTCTAGTTTGCATCATCTTCAAATTCCTCATGGTTTAGCTACTATATGTGCCTGAATGTGAAGATTTAGTTAATTTTTTTAATTTCAGTGTCAAGTTTGGTAAAAAATTGTAAACCACTATTGTGGGATCACCCCTTTGGAGTGCTCTTATTTTTTGGGTAAGAGTAATAATATCGTTTAAGGGAGTTTCAGTCTTTTTAGGATCTTCTTTAATTTTCTCCATATCGTAGTCAGAGGGTAATTTAGCATCTTGGTTTGCTAATAAAAGAAAGTATCTTTCTTTATTTCACTCTAAGATCTTGTCCAAAATTATGTGGAATTGTGGTTCCTATTCAGCTTCTTGAAGCATTTCATTAGTTTTTTCATCATTTGAACTATTTCCATGTGTACGAAGCTTATGAAAATGATTCTCTTCCCTATCACCCATTTTGTAAAGTGGATACTCTTTTTTGTCTTCTTCTTTATTTTTTTGAGACCTTGTGACAACAGGCATATACTTGTATCGAAATTTTACTAAACTTAGATCACAAATGGGAGTGCAATTTGTTGGATAATTGATGCCTTAGCTAGATATGATGATGGATCCTATTAATATGACCAAGGAACTTCTAATTTTCAGATTTGTTTCCTTGGATGAAGGATGATAGATCCTGTTATGGAAGTTAAACTAAAAATCAGAAATTGATTTGAAAATGATGCACTTGAAGATGTTTTGATCTTAGTTTGAAAAATTATGTTTTTGCAAAGAGCCTAATGTTTCCAAGTTTTTATGTATTGTTGATTTCCAATCCCTTAACATAAATTTCACGGTTTGATTTGTCAAATTCTTGTGTTTTCTGGATGATCTTATCTGAATTAATGTTTTGAAAACACAACTTGCAATAGGAAGACAACTGTTTTTAAAGCCCTAGAATCTAAAACATTGAGTGTATGTTCAAGGATCGAGCATGACCCTTTTGGATTTTCACCGGTATTTGAAAAAGAAGACACTTCAAGCAAACTCACTCTTAATGGTCAAAAGGTCATTATAATCATCACAACCCACATCTTAGAATTGCATCGATTCACATAGCCGTGTCACCCCCTAGAGGGCGCTCGTGTTTTTGTATTTTCCGGGTGTGTACTCAAAGTTATATTTCTCAATCCCTTGAGAAAACGATCCTTGGCAATTATATGGTGAGTATCTTGGGGGAAGATTCTTCCCTCCCCTTGCACTGTGAGTATTATAATGTTTGGCTACTAACTCGATTGGCTTCTACACTAAAGTTCGTAGTAGGGGTTTTTGTTCAGTGCAGAAAATGATATATTCCCTCAAGAGACCTCCCAACCTTTAAAACAAAGGCTTTCAGGATGGTTATCTTGCACACTACTGTCGAGTGGATTTTCATCAACAAATCACTTTTGATTATAGTGGGTTGGAATCCTTGGCTTTAGGGATTCCCACTTAGGTCGTTCCTCTTGGGTGAGTACTTTTTCCCACAAGAGCATTCCTACTAAAGGTTTTAACAAAGCATAAAATGCATGAAATCTAAAGATGAGTTTGGCATTTTGATCACCCAGCTAAGGGGAGAGCATAGGATTATCACCATCCAATCACAACAAATAATGATGTTCATTTTTTTAAATCCCAAATAACGATTTGATAAACTAGGTGAAGATGTTGCTTCACAAAAGACATGGGATTCATTTTATCCAAGATATATCAATTTTTTGGTGACTACCTTAGGATTGGTTCATTTTAATCCAAATGTCTATCCTAGGATTGGTTCATTTTAATCCCTATACATCAATAAAACCATTGGCTGCAGTCGTGTCAGATCCAAACAACAATTTAAGAATGGGATTATAATTGCTCCCAAAGTGTTTAAAAACACTTGTTACAATCATGTGATAATCATTTTTCTTTCATTTGCATGCTCCATGATCCTTTAAAACCCCATTTAAAAAAAAAAGCTCCAAAAAAGACCAAAATATGACCAAGATATGGCCATTTTAAGATTGACTATAAAAGCGCTAAAACATAGGCCAAATGTGCTAAAAATCAGATGCGCTAAAACAGAGTCTAGATGCATTAAAAAAGTGCCAGATGCACTAAAATAGAGTCCAAATGCGCTAAAACATGTGCCAAATGCACTAAAATAGGTGCCATATGTGCTAAAATGGGTTCTAGATGCGCTAATCCTCGTCTCCAGTCTTGAATTTCCAAAAAACTTGTAATAAAAGATTAAAAATGGGGCAAGGGCCCCACGGTGGGTGCCAAAAATATGTGTGAATATGTGGAAACAACTAAAGAGTTAAACAAATACACCAATGCGACATTATATTAAAGAAATCTAATTTAAAGACAAACAAACTCTAAATACAACATATTCTTCAAAGACGTCCCATTGTCCTCTATCTCCAAGGATTCATTGTAAGCTGTTGACTCTCAGATTATGTAAGCAGTAGCTTGACAGAATGACAACCTAGAGAATGAGATTATGCAACATGCATGTCTATGCTAAATGATATAAGATTATTGAAACTAAGATATGAAACTAAAACAACTTGTGCAAGATTATTCTACCATGATTGCAAAATGATAAACTAACATGCTATGATATGCTCAAGAAATATAAGATAATAAGATTGCTAAATGCTAAACACATGCAACTATAATGCTCATGCTATATTAAATTCGGGGTCCTTTTAAAAACACAAAGAGGTTGTATTTATAGAGTTTTGGAGGCAAAAACTTAGTTGGCAAAGATTGACGGTTGAAATCAAGCCTGTCAAGATGAACGGTGAGAGATTAAGAAGTTGAGAAAAAGATGGGAAATGTTTCTTTCTACACAACCTTTTCCATTCAAAAATGAAGGAAAGTTGCCATTTGGGCATTTTAGTTATGAGGAGTTAGTTGGTAGTTGAGGATAAATCTATAATTAAATAATTAAGTTATTCAATTATATGTGACAATGAATTTATAAGTTTTCATAATTAAATAATTAATATTTAATTATGTGTGAGAGATGAAAAAGGAAGTTAATTAAATATTTAGAATATTTAATTATGTGTGAGGTGAAGAAAAGTGTTTAATTAAATATTTAGGATATTTAATTAAATGTGAAGTGAAGAATTAGATAAAATGGATTTGGAAGAATATTCCTATTTGAATTTAACATTCAAACTTGTAATAATTAATATAAATAAATTATGAAATTTATTTAATTAATTAAGAGGAAGATGGTAATAATTAAATAAACTTATTTATTAAATTAATTTAGAAGAATTAGAAAGTGAACGATATAAATAAATAAATAAAATTTATTTATATGTAGATGACTTTAGAAGATTAAAATAAAGAATTCATATTTAATTAATTATCAGGCTTGATTTAATGTGACCATTTTTGTATATGTAGATGAATTTGATCTCCCTTCCTTATTTGATTACCTATCCATCTTTACCATTAGCCTTTCCCTCCGCTATCTTGACTTGATCGATTGGAACCTACGAAGTAGTGCACCTATTGACACCTTTCCTTCAGTGGACACTTATGTGCATCTTATGGGACTGAGGGAAGATGAACACCTCAACCACAAAAATAGAAAGTGCAGACATCTAAATTTGACCACTTATATTTGGCCAAATTTACCTTTTTCGTCTAAATATCTTTTTATCCACATTAGTTAAATAATGTTACTATTATTTTTTTAATACCCCTAAAGTCTTCTAAATCCCTAAGGAATAAAAGAGTAAGGTATTTAATTATTTAACTAAATACCTTACTCCTTTATTCCTTTCTTCCAAGGAATTAAATAAATAATCCACCTATTTAATTCCCTTTATGTCCATCCACACTTAATCCTAATTCATCTCCTAATCCCATCATTAGGGATGTAACACATCCCTAATCCATGATTAGGTGTCACATCGTCCAACTTTTATAAGTTGGCTTATAATCATCATTAGCCACCTAACCCTCTTCTAATCCTTCATCAACTATTCTAATCAATATTTTAGTCAACTATCCCCACATCCCAATGAAATTTTTAATTCCATTTTATTCTCCCAACAACCTTAAATGAAATTTTTAATTCCATTTACAATCCCCATGTCCTCTTCCCCATGTGAATTTAAAATTAATATTTATTCATTCAATGCATTTCTCTTTCCCATGTAGGTTGTTGGGAAATTCTAAATCCCTTCATAAGTCACATCAGTCACATGAGACAAACACCTCCTTTATGAGGACCTTACCTTATCCCCAAGGCACTCCCCAATCATGTGAATTTAAAATTCATATTTATTCCCCCAAGTACTTCTCTCATCCCCATGATGATAAGAGATGAATTTTTAAAATTCCTCACTTGTCACCATCATCTTCATATGGGGACAGGAAATTCCTTTTTGAGGAAATCCTCCCCTAATCCCAAGGTACTTGCAAGTACCTCCACCTCACATGTCCTCTCTCCACCTCACATGTCCTCTTTTCAGATCACCTGTCCTTTTCACACTTCATCTTCCACATGGAAAGATGTGAGGACTTGTGAGTCCTCAACTCACTACAACCTTACATCTTGCCAATGTTGGCTAAATCCTAGCCATTGAATTCTCTAGAGACTCTTCTCTTAAAATTGAAGATTATCTCATTTTTCAGTCATTCACATTTTGGCATTCAAGCATTCAAGCAATTCAACTTAGCACTCGTAGCACTTTCAAGCACTTGCATCCTCCATTATTGCAGCTTTGAAGTTTTCATTGCATCCACATACAATACCCATCCAAATACCCACTTGCACCATTGCATTATTCATCACCTCTACTCCGTTTTGCATACATTTTTAGGTCATTTTCCATTGAAGCAGCACACAATGAATTATCAAAAAGGGCCAATCAAACTAATCAATTCAAGCAAGGTAAAATGTTCTATTTTCTTGGTATTTTATTTGGATTCATTTTAGGCCAATCTTGAGTGTTTGCTAGTGTTTTTCCCTTTTTCATTTTGTTTTGTCTTGCATCTTAGGATAGGAAAAATCACTTGCACATAGAAAGAAACGAAATAAAAAAAGGGTCATCTAGTGAAAACCTCTCTGAGACACTTCTTGACTCATCAAAAGTAAAAAAAAAGGTGCATCCGATAGCAAAAATATCAATGAGGCGCTGGAGGATGGGGATGTTCATCTTCCCCTTGTAGGAGCTCACTTTTCAAAGTGATCTTCTATTCTGATCAAAGAAACACAAGAGGTTAATTTGGGAACTGAGGAAGAGCCTGAAATCACATACGTAACCAAATCATTGTCAATATAAGATCATTCAACCATTGTGAGCTTGATTAAAGAAGGAATCATCAACTTCACATGGACCTACTTAGACATGCCAGGACTAGATCCTGCACTAGTTGTACACCATTTGGATGTTCATCCAGATGCTAAACCTATTAAACAAAAGCTAAGAAAAATGCATCCCCAAGTGGATTTGCAAGTCAAGAAAGAATTAGAGAAATTATTAGAAGCAGGGTTTATAAGACTATTGATTATTCTGATTAGATCTCCAATATAGTGTATGTTGCCAAACCAAATGGGAATATCAAAATCTGCACATATTTTTAGGATCTCAATAAGGCTTTCCCAAAGGATGATTTCCCTCTTTGAAACATTGACATGCTCCTCGATCTTACAATGGGACATGAGATGTTATCCCTTATGGATGGATTTTTTGACTATAACCAAATCAGGATCGCACCAGAAGATCAACACAAAAATGCCTTCACTACTCCTTGGGGCACCTTCTACTATATTGTCATTCCCTTTGGACTTAAAAATATGGGGGAAACCTATCAATGCGTGATGATTGTTATCTTTCATGATCTTATCCACATCATCATGGAAGATTATGTTGATGAATTATTGGGAAAATACAAGACTAAAGAAGAACATCCTGCAATCCTAAAGAAAATATTTGAGCAACTAGAGAACTACAAGCTACGTCTGAATCCGAAGAAATGTGTGTTTGAGGTCACATCTGGAAAGCTATTTGGTTTCATAGTCTCTAGAAGGGGTATTGAGGTAGACCCGGCTAAAATCAAAACAATCATGGAAATGCCCCCACCATGTAATCTCAAGCAATTAAGGAGCCTTCAAGGAAAGCTGCAGTCCATTAGATGCTTCATAGCCTAGCTTGTCAAAAAGTGTCAATCATTCACCCATCTGCTATGCAAAGACATCATCTTCAAGTGGGACTCAGAGTGTCAACATGGCTTTGAGAAGATTAAGGAGTAGCTAGCTCACCCACCTATTCTAATGCCTCCCATTCTAGACAAACCACTTCTGTTATACATCTTAGATACATCCATTGCATTGGGGAAATTATTAACACATCATGATGGGTTCTCTAAGGAGAGTTCTATCCATTTTATCAGTCGAACACTTGTAGACTACAAGATCAACTATTCTCCAATTGAAAAATATTTTTTGGTCATGGTCTTTAGTTCAAAAAATCTTCACCACTACATTCTTAGTCATCCCACCAAGCTAATATCAAAGGTAGACCCACTTAAGTACTTGTTATCTAGAACTTCTTTGACTAGCCGTATGGCCAAGTGGGTTATGTTACTGAGTGAGTTCGACATCGAGTATGTAGATTGAAAGGAAATTAAGGGACAAGTGATAGCAGATCAGTTGGATGATGCCCCTTTAGTTGATGCTTATCCTCTAGTGGCCAAATTTACTGATGAAGAGGTTCTCACAATCACAGAAATAAACACATGGACACTCTACTTTGATGGGTCATGTACACATAATGGAGCTAGCATAGGTGTTTTATTTGTTACTCCACAAGGTGACTATATTCCAAAGTCATTCAGATTAGCCTTTCCCTGCACCAAAAATATTGCGGAGTATGAATCCTTAATCATTGGCCTTAGAATCACCATCTAATACAATATCACCCATCTTAGAGTCTTTGGCGATTCCCAACTCATTATTAAATAGGCCAATGATGAGTTTCAGACAAAAGATGATAAGATTTTGCCATACAAATGCATGGTGGATGACTTTAAGAAGTATCTCACCTCCATCCAATTTGAACAGATCCCTAGAGTCTAGAACAAAGAAACATATGCAATGGATACAATTGGTTCCCTTATCGACATGCCCAAAGATCACACAGATTGTGAATTTCTTGTTGAGAAAATACTAATCCTTGCATATGATGTCCTTGATAGTGAGATGGTGTGTGATATCGTAGGTTCCGACTTACCTTGGTACCATGAAATTTATACCTATCTCTGTGACAACATCCTCCCACTCGATCTTACCTGCAACCAATGAAATTCATTTATCCAATGCTCATACTGATACACCATTGTGGGAGATACACTTTATCGCTGAGGGTATGATGGTACGCTCCTTCGATGTCTCAACGAATCAGAATCTCGTATCACATTAAATGATGCACATAGTGGTGTTTGTGGCTCCCATTCTAATGGAATGGCCTTAGCTAAGAAAATCCTCAGATCTAGCTACTACTGGCCCACTATGGAACATGATGTCTGTGAGTTCATGAAGAAATTTTTTCCCTGTGAGCAACATGCAAATTTAATCCATTCTCCAACACAAGAATTGCAACCTATCATAGCACCATGGCCTTTTTCTCAATGGGGTTTTGACTTGATAAGAAAGATTTATCCTCCATCATCTGATGGCCATACCTTCATCATCACAACCACTGAATACTTTACCAAGTGGGTGGAAGCAATTCCACTCTCTAAAATCACGGGTATTCGGATATCCAAATTCAACTTCTTCCATATTCACTACAGATAGAGAATCCCCTCCACCATCATCACCGATAATGGAAATCCATTCAAAAACAAGTATATAAAATTATTTTGTGATACCTACCACATCCAACATCATTGGTCCACCCACTATTACCCTCAGGGTAATGGTCAAGCAGAAGAAACAAATAAAACCTTAATCAAAATCCTAAAAAAGGTGGTTAACAATACTGGTCGAGATTGACATCTCCATCTTCATCTCACCCTTTGGGCTTACTGTACCTCCATCCACACTCCTACTAGAGCCACCCCATACTCTCTCGTATATGGTGCCGACACAATCATGCCGATCGAAGTCAAGATCCTGTCACTTTGAATCTCCCTGAAGAATCTCATTAGTGATGAAGATGCTCAGGTTGGATGCTTAAGTCAACTTGAACTCTTGGATGGAAAATGTATCAAGGCATAGAATCATCTCCAAGCATATCAACATCATCTTAGGAGGAACTACAACAAAAGGTTCCATTCTCATCAGTTCAATGTTGGAGATTTGGTCTTGAAGGAAAATCAAGGTACCCAACAAGACAAAGAAAAAAAAGGAAAGTTTGAACCAAATTGGTTGGGTCCTTATGTCATCACAAAAAAATATGGTTCATGGGAATTTAGGCTTTCAACACTCGAGGGAGAGCCCTTAGAGGATCCTATCAATATAATGCATCTAAAGATGTTCTATACCTGAGTTAGATGGGTTATCCTACCTAGAAAAATCCAAAAAAAAAAAAAAACATTAAAAATACAAAAATTCAAAAAGTCAAAAGAGAAATAATTTGTCCTATGGTGAAAACCACTCTTAGTGGCACCTTGGATAAGTATGTTAGGTGAAAACCTGGTAACATACACCATTCGTAGAGGGCTTAATCATTATTTACCTTGTGTCTTAGTTAATTTATGCTTCCATCCATCTTATCTGCTTATACTATCCTTATACCTTATCAATCCCTATCCTCTCATCAACATCTTGTCATCTGTCACTTGGTATATTTTGATTGAGAATTGGAAAATTTAAATCAGCTATCCACGGTCCTAAACTTTTTATCCTGAATCCTGAGCTTGTCGTCATCTGTATATCTATGTCATTTCGTCAGTCTTGCGTCCTCATTTAGGATCCTCCATTGTGTTGGTCATCATCAGGTCTTGTATTGTCTTTGGTCTCTTTTATCGAACTACATTGCCCCTGCGCTTTCATGTAGGAAAATCTAATCATTTGATTAGCCCTTGGGGCATTTGTTCATTCAGTCTTTGTCATCCATTGAGGTCTCCACTTTCCTCTTTCCACTTTTATCCATGGTCAGTTATTGGTCTTTTATCGGACTATGAGGGATCTGTGCTTTCACATAGCCAAGACTGATCTTTGATCAACCCCCAAGCCCCCAGGTCTTTAGGGTGTGTCTTTTGTCATGTTGTGTCATCAAGTATGTCCCTATTTAGTTGGTGCTTATAAACAAAGGTCACTAGTGTCATGAGGTTCGATCGGTTTCTAGTATCTCGAGTCATGTCGATCACCTAACATATCTATCATATTTGGTATTAATAGGGTGTATCCTTCCTAGTCATACCACATCAATCCTATCCACCCTCTTGATCCTATGGCAAAGGAAATTTGAAATTTGTTGTGATCTTTTGATGCTTTTGACATTTTGTTTATCATTTGACCTCCCTATTACACTTTTTCAAGGTCGCCACGATCCATCATATCATGGTGCACTTTGACAAGTAGACATAGGGGCATATCTTGATCTTTTGTATGCTTTTATCTTCTTGGTTGTCCCACATAGTACCCACCAAGATCCCTATGTTCTTGTGTTACATTGGGGCATCCTTTGTGTTTGTGGTTATTCCAACATTAGGCCCGACCAAAGCCCTCGTGGTTTTGGGGTGTTGGGATGGCCTTCTTGTTTGTTGTGTTTGTTTTATGCATCAAATACTAATCGACCTTGGTTATTTATACCCTAGAATATTGTGTCCCATGCTATAGTAAATTTCAGTGCTCTTAATATGGAAAAATGGCATTAGAATTGCATTTCATTTATCCCCTCATTGCATTCTATTTCCCTTGTCCATTTCATCTCCCTAGCCTATGGTTAATGATTTTGGTTGTGCAAATATTTTTCCACCCACCTATTCTTCTTGACAAGGTTTTTATGGTTTTTGACAGGGGTAGTATCACACCCATCATCATTCATCCCACTATTGTTATGCGTTGCATTGCCACATTTATTATTGCTCATCTAGTTGCATTTTCATTATCATTATCCATATGTATTTCATTTCATTCCATTATCACTATCATATTCATCTTAAGTTGTTTAGATTAATATTTATTTGTTATTCTACGCATCTTAATTTCTTTTAATTTCATAACATTATCCACTGCATTTGCATTATCATTATCATATACATCTTAAGTTGTTTACATTGACATAGATTTGTTATTCTAAGCATCTTAAGTTCATTTCATTATCATTATCATTTTCATCTTCATCTAAAGTTGTTTAGATTGACATAGATTTGTTATTCTAACCATCTTAAGTTCATTTAATTATCATTGCATTTCATTTCGTTGCATTATCATATTCATCTTAAGTTGTTTAGATTAATATTTATTTGTTATTCTAAGCATCTTAAGTTCATTTCATTATCATTGCATTATCATTTCGTTGCATTATCATATTCATCTTAAGTCATTTAGATTAATATTTATTTATTATTCTAGGCATCTTAAGTTCATTTCATTATCATTGCATTTCATTTCGTTGCATTATCATATTCATCTTAAGTCGTTTAGATTAATATTTATTTGTTATTCTAAGCATCTTAAGTGCATTTCATTTTCATTATCATCTTAGATTGTTTAGATTAATGTTGATTCGTTATTCTAAGCATTTTAAGATCATTGCATATCATATCATTACCATTTGCATTCTAATTTTAAGTTGTTTGGAATTATTATTCTAAAAATATTTATTTATTTCATTGCATACATTGCATTACATCACATTCATTACATCCATCCATATAACGATCACATATATACATACATCTTACATTTTTATCCATTACATTTTATTGCATTTTCATGTCATTCATCCATACATAATTAACCATTGCAATGCATTATCCATACATGATTAATTCTTATATCATAACTCATATGCCTATATCACATAATAATCATAATCACATCGCCACCTACATCACACATCGTTAGTGACATATCCATAAAATACATCATAAGAACATAAATCATATTACATCACATCTTGCATCCACAAATGTTAGACATAATGCATGCAATCCATATCATCCACATCGACATAGAAACAAATCACTATAATCATATGCATAAATCAATAATCATAATCATAACCATATCACATGAACATAATAAATATCCATCACATCACATAGTAATCGCATAGTGTCGGCAATGTCTATCACATATCATATAAATATCAAAAAACTAATATAGTGTTCATCACATCCATCATAAAAGTCAATAATAAAAGATCATAAAAGTCCATAATAGGTCCATCATAAAACATAATAAAGTCCATCTATCCAGTCCATGAAATATCCATCAAATACCAGTACATGTGCTAATTAGATGATACCGAGACTACATCTCCTAAAAGAATAATGTTCATAAAGAATAAATAATACATGAATCAATGAATAAACCAAATATCTGAATATGTGCAAATAATTTGTAGTCTCTGTCCTTGTGTACTATACATAAAACCTTGCACCTCTAAAAAATATAGGCCCTGTCCTCTCATCCCCTTCTCCTGATTGATTCACTACTCTCAGCGTCTGTCCTCTATGGGGAGTCAGGCACCGACCCTCTGCCTCTGGAAGGTGTCTCTCGATAGTTGTTGTAACCTCATGTGTGAGTGGCTCCCTGTGATGGCACTGGTACCTAGGGTACTACTCTAATATAGGGTGGGATCCTCCATGCTGGATCTAGGATGGCATGTTGATATGCTCGCATATAATATGTTGCCTTTGTCCTAGCATCTTCCGCCTCCACCACCTATGCCTTGGCTAGGTCCCACTCAATCCTATACCTATCCTATAGCTCTGAGATATGCCTCCTCTCTTTCTCCCAAGCATCCTATGCTAGTATCATCTGATCTACCTGGGCCTGTAGCTAGGATATCCGTTGATCACTGGCATCCCTCTCTCCCTGCAGTGCTTGTACCTTGGCCTCTGCTACCTCTGCCCTCTCCATCATACCCCTTGCATCTCCCATAATATCCTCAGCACACTCAACCCTATCCCTCAACTCATCTGTCTCCCTTCGTGCCTCATCCTGCTCCCTTTGGACTGTATCCCTCTCCTATATCCTTGAGGCCTCTTATGTGAGGGCCCCATAGTCCCTCTCTGTAATCCTCTCCACCTCTTGCAACATCCCCATTTCACCCTACAGCCTACCTATCTCTGTTTATAGCCTATCTCGGTTTTCCTCAGATTCTCTCAACCTTTGCTCTGTAATCCTTAGTTTTTCCAAGGCTCCTATCAATAATATTGAGGGGTCGTCTGGTGGTGGTGGTACATAGGGTACTATTGCTAGTGGCCCTACCTCCAATGCATCCACGTACATAGCCTGATGCTCCTCCCCCGCATCTTGCATCTCTGCATCCTATCTACTACCTCTCCTTTGTCGACCCCCTCTCCTCCTCCTCCTTTGTTGTCCAACTAGCCTCCTCTCATCGTCTGAACCAAAACCAAGTGCTCCTACTATAGGATCCTCTATGGTCATCCTCCCCAATCCCATCTCCTCCCACCATGTAGCATACCGTGTTGTGGTACATGCATCTATTGGCCCTCCCCTCCACGGGTATTGGGTCACTGGTGCCCCCTCCCACATATGCCTAGCATAATCTATTGTAAGCCTTTACCCCCATAATGCCACCAAATCTCATGTGAATCACCTAAACCTTTGTGGTCCTACAGGAGTGTCCTCTTGAATCTTGAACTGCTTGGTCACCCTATTAGGTCTATGCAGCTCCACAATCAGGGGATCCTGATAGATCAAGTAGTAGATTGAAAAGAAGTAGCCCCTGTACAATCTATCATGATCTCTCCAGTCTTGGAATCACCATGCCAGGTATGGCCTCCAAGTGATGTCCTCTAGCCTCAAATCATCAATCCTCCTCCTCCATCCCTTTTGGTCCCTACATCATGATAGTGAATCCTCCACCCATGCTCCATCCTCCACCAATAAGCTACGAGCAAGGTCTCTATTGCAAGTATGGATGAGTTTGGTGGTGTTGTCATTAATGTTGTCATTGATGTCAACATAGTTTAGAGTGATTGCAGATGGTGCTTATATAGTTGAGATACTGTAGAAGGGTTTAGAGTACATGGAGCTATATTTATGAAGTTGTAGTTGTGTTGATGCCAAGTGCTTTTGAGAAAATTAAGAAATAACGAAGGTAGTGTTGAGTGTGTGTTGTAAGTGTGCTCTAGTATTGTGCTTGGAATTTCTTATGTAAGGATCCTATTCTTGTGCTGATTTGTGGTATTGTTCATAAGCCTCAATGGATAATATATCCTAAGTTTTAGCTTATGGATCGATGGAGAGTGAAAGATATGTTCATCGGTGTGTGAAACGGTTTGGTAGAAATTTTTATTTGTGGATTGGGAGAAATGTTTTTGCTCTACAGTCTTCTAGTGTTTTGTTTCAGATCTTGTAGATTTGGAAGAAGGTTAATCCTGATGTTCTCCGTGTTCTGGCAAACGTGCTTTTGGTTTGGTGCTCTCAAAGGCTTGTTCCAAAACTACTGTGTGTTGTTGTTCGGTCCGATTGGACTGTTGAAGAGTGTTTTGTGAATGAAGATTGATGCAGTCGTTGTGGATGTACCTAAAGGTTTCCAAGAGATGTTAATGTTGGAATGATGGATTCACAGGATTAACCATAGGCTCTCAATATGAGATGTGAACCAATGCAAACCAATAATGTGCCAAGTTATCAAGATGTGGCCAAAATAAACAACATAATCTAGATACAACTCATGTGAGTTGTCATCAATATGAAGATGAGATCAAATTGAAACCTCATGCATGTGTGCTTTGTTTTGCACACCACTTTTCAGTTGCAAATGCTTTCTTGTGCACTTTCAAATGTTTTTTTTTCTCCTTCATGCACTACAGGGTGTTACACAACATTTGAGTGGATTTGTCAGGCTCTCCCGGTTCAACATTATGGGGGGTATTATACTGTTCGTGTTAATGCTTCCTTGGATTTTTCCTTGTAAGGAATCTTCCATTCTCAGTTGATCATTGTTTTTCAAACTATTGGTACTTGTGGCATTTGTATCTTCGTTTTAGGTGTTTGCCTTTGTTTGCCATCTGATTCGAGTAGTGTCGTTTGGGGCACTCATGCAGATTGTTATCTTCTTGATCCTGATCATCCTATCTTTAGAGGAGGTTCTTCAGCACCATAGCAGTCATCTTTTGACAGTTTTTTGCAGCTTCTTCTGCTTCAATGATGTTCTTCATGGCTTTTTGCATCTCTTTTTGGAGTAGAGTTTCTCCCATGAGGTTTTCTCTATTTCTCCACTTTATAGAGATTTGGTTATATTTGGGTACCCAATCTGGCCTAGTTGTCGGGACCCATGTTTACCTTCTTGCATTGTAGTTACCTTTGCTTTCTTGCGCTTGTTTGTAGCTGCATTGTTGCTCATCTTAAGGGGGGGGTGTTAGAGTAAAGGGTTTAACTTAACTGTGTTGATTAAGTTACCTTTAGTCCCTTCTTAAGATTTCACATTAGTTTGCATGAAGTGACATTTAATAATTATATTAATTATTAAATGTTTTCCTATTAGGGTTTCTTTTAGGGTTTGCATGATCTCCTTTTTAAGGATTGATCCTTTGTATTTTCATAATTCCTTTTTGTTCTGATAAGATAATTTCTCCATTTTTCGGAGCTTCAAACCCTTGTTTGTTTTCTCCATCCATTCTCTTCCTTGTGATAGGTATCCATTTGCATGCAAGTGTTCTTGGAGTTTGAAGTTGGATTTCTCAACTTATACAGTTAAAGTGTTTGGTGAAGCGTGTTGGGTGATCCAAATGTGATCATAATTCTGAAGATGTGCGTACTTCAAAGATTATTGGTGTTTTCATTAGGTTTGGTTGACCTAGTGTCCACACATTACATAAAGATTTGCATTTAATTAAGAAAGCATGTGATTGATCCAAGATGTTGATTGGGTCCTAATTAAATGTGTAATTGGTCCTCTCTCATTCTTATCCACGACGGGAATGATGAGTAGCCAAACTGATTTGAATTTGTAAAATGAAGAATGTCTAGCCGACCTTGGAGAAAGTTTCTAGGGTTGAAGATGGTATAAAAGCAAGTCAAGTTGTTACGAATTGTGTGACAAGAAAGTGAAGTGTGTGAACAAGTGCAAAAAGTAGAGGGTGTAAGAGAGAATCAAGGAAACAATACTTTGATGTGCTAGATTCCTAAAAGTAGTGAGTTGATGGTGTCTGCAATCCTTTTATCAAGCTGTGACTGTATGGAACTTATCGTGGTAGATCTTTATTTATCCTTTCTTTATCTACGTGGCCTCCTTTTGGACAGTGAGTCCTATTGTAGGTGCCTTTGTATCTGAGCAGTGAGCCCTCTGGTAGTGAGCCTTTGTATCCAGTATTGCATTATTACTATATTGTGAGTTAATCCTCATCGTCGCTTTTCCCTCATTGGGTTTTCCATGTAAATATGGTGTCTCTGGTGTTTTCCTTTTGTTATTTTCATTTCATGTTTATACTTAATAGCATATTAAGTTAAGGGCATGTGCAGGATCATCATGGAAAAAATAGGCCCTTAAGTGGCAATAAAATTCAAAAAAATCAGAGTTAGGCAACTTGACGTAAAAAAATGAATAAATTAACTATATTATTTCAAAAATATGTAATAATAGAATCTATTGAAAATTGAATATAGTTTCTAATCTACTAGGTTTATTTTTATTTTAAAAAATCTATTTGGTGAAAATTTGAAATTTCAATGCAGTAGTACTTAAATTTCAAGGAAAAAATAAGAAGTAGGTGTCTGTCTGACCACCCTAACCACAATAAAATAATAATAATTTTTTATAATATTTTAGATATAAGTAGAAGACTCATGTCCCGATGTGATGCATATTTTTTTGTAATTTTTTTCTAATTAAATAATTAATTATGTTTTTTTTATTACAACTTTTAGAAAATATAAAAAACTAGTACGTCTGACCACCTTAACTTGTTTAAAACTTCATGAAATTCAATTCTTTCTTTTTGAATCCTATAGTATGTGAAGCATAGAATGTGATACATATTTCAAATTCAAAAAATGTGATACCCTTTGAAATCTATAGATGTTTTTCAATCAGCCTATCAATCAGGACTTTAGTCGTAATTCAAATAGAAAATGAATAATAATTATTTATTAAATTCAAAGTAAATCATAATTTATATTGGTGGAAAGCTAAGAATATCCTTTAAAAACTCTTTTCGTTTCATCAATTTTGGGTAAAAAAAAGTCATCAGCTACATGGGCCATCATATCACTTACATATCGCCACTTTTTGGCCCATCATGATCCTGCACATACCCTTAAGTTAGAATTGATTAAGGTTAGAAGTAAAAGTAAATTGGTACAACTGACTCACCCCCCCTCTCAGTTGTCTTGTGCATTTCAATAATTGGTATTAGAGCCTTGGTTCCTTGGTGAAAAGCTTAACCACTTGAGGTAGATCAGATGGTGCATAAGTTGCAAATCCCTATTTTTGATGGAGCCGATTACAGTGACTGGAAAGTGAAAATGAGATGTTACCTGGTCTCTCTTGGTTTCAAGACTTGGAAATTTTTAGAGACAAAGTATGTTGAGCCATCCGCCGGTCCTTTCTTTGCAGATGAGATTTCTACCTATGAGGAGAATGAAAAGGAAAGGTATGCTATCTTCAGTGCTTTATCTAGAACTGAAAGGACAAAAGTTATTTCTTTAGGCACTGCTTATGAAGTATGGGAAAAACTGAAAGATATTTATGAAGGAAATGATAGAGTAAAATTGTCAAGGAAGTTGTCAAGGAAGCATAAATTTGAGAATCTGAGAATGGAAGAGGGTGAAGATATTGCAAGCTATTATCAGAGAGTTTAACTTGTAGCAAATGAAATCAAGAACTGAAGTGGTACCATGATAGATGAAGATGTAATTGAGAAGATCTTGATGACCCTACTGGAGAATTACAGTGATAAGGTCTCTGCTATTGAAGAATCATATGATCCAAAGAAATTTACTAACGAGCAACTATTTAGAACCTTGACTATATTTTAGATGTGGAAGTTTGGAAGAGAAAATGAGAAACCTGAAATAACTTGTAAAGCAATTAAGATAGGAGATGACTTGGATGATGATAGTTCAGAAGAGTTGGAAGAAAACTTTACAAGGAAATTGAAGAAAGGTACTGGAAAGAAAAAATGTATGTTACCCTTTAAATGTTTCAGTTGTGGAAATATTGGTCACTATGCTTCAAGATGTCCAAATAGAGCTACACACAAGAAGAACAAAGATAATAATAACTACAAAGACAAAAAGGACAAAAAGTTCAAGAAATTGAATTATGTTAGAGAAGATGTAGGAATTTTTGATGATGAGTCTGATTTTAAGGAGGATAAAGATGAATGTTTATTTCTAGCCCTAGAAAGTAAAGTTCTATCTGCTAGCCATGGAAGATGTGTAAGGGAATCTAGTCTAAAGAGTAAGAAGGATGAGATTGAAGGTACCATGGTTACTTATTTTCATGCTAGACATGATGAAGACTATTGGGTGATTGATAGTGGATGTTCAAATCATATGACTGGAGACAAGAGTAAGTTCACTAAACTTGAAAATTATGATGGGGGATTAGTTATGTTTGGATATGATTCTAGTGCTAAGATTGTTGGGAAAGGAACAATTAGTTTTGATGGAAAACATAGTACTGATGATGTATATTATGTTAAGGGCTTAAGGCATAATATTGAGTGTTGGGAAAATATGTAGCAAAGGATTTAAGCTTGTGTTTCAGGATAACACATGTGAGATCAGAAAAGGGTTCAGAACTGTGGTACTAGCAGGAATAATAACTCATGGAAACATCTATCAACTTAAGGGTGGTGATGGTCAGTGATTTGTTTCTCACATTAATGAAAGTTGGCTATGACATCAGAGGATGGGACATGTAAATTTTGACAATCTAATCAGGATCAATTCAAGAGAAGTTATTAGAGATCTGCCTAGAATCACAAAGCCTATAAATTTTGTTTGCAGAAGTTGTCAGTTAGGAAAACAAACCAGATGAAATTTTAAAGGAAAATAACAATCATCTACCAGAATGATGGAATTGATTCATACAAACCTCTGCAGTCCTAGAAGAATAGGAAGCCTTAATGGTGACAAGTACTTAATGCTTTTGATTGGTGATTACTCTAGGATGACATGGGTTACTTTTCTTAGAGAGAAAGCTCAGGATCTAGATAGATTCAAAGTGTTCAAGGCAAGAGTAGAGAACAAGGTAAACCTGAGAATAAAATGTTTAAGGTCTAATAGAGGTGGAGAATTCACTTCTAGTGAGTTTAATTCATTTTGTGAAGAGCATGGAATAAAGAGACATTATTTTGCCCCTAGAATCCCTCAGCAAAATGGAGTTGTAGAAAGGAAGAACCAAACTATTCAAGAGGCTGCCATAACTATGATGAAAGAAGCAAATGTTCCTGATGTGTATTGGAGAGAATCAATCCACACTACTATTTACATTCTTAATAGAGTTCAAATCAAAGGTAACAACACAAAGACTCCTTATGAGTTATGGACTGGTAAGAATCCTATTGTTAAATACTTTAAAGTATTTGGAAGCAGATGCTACATTAAAAGAGATGATGAGAATCTTAGAAAGTTTGATGCTAGATGTGATGAAGGAATTTTTTTTTGATATTCAACTAACAACAAAGCATATAGATGCTTCAATAAAAGATCGAGGAAAATAGTTGAAAGTGCAAATGTAAAAGTTGATGAAGCTATGCATAGACTAGTAGAAATAAGTGAAGTTGAACCAGATGATCCTATCAGTGGGAAAATACAAGAAGAAGAAAAGGAAGAGAAAGAACAAAGTGATGAAGAAAAGATTCCAAAACCTTCTCCTAAAACACCTAAATACATTCAGAAGAATCATCCGAAGGAACATATAATTGGAGATATAAGTGAAGGTGTAAAGACAAGAAGTAAAGTGGTTGAAGTAAAATTGTTTTTACTTTCTAAGATAGAACCTAAGACTATGAGTGAGGCATGCAAAGATGAAAGTTGGGTTAGAGTTCGCTCGAACACCCCTTCAAGCGAACCCATTTTTAAATGCATGTTCAAGTGAACCTAGTTAGGTAGGATTTTCTTAATGAAATAAAGGGTCGAGGGGAAAAAGGGGGGGGTTTGAGTGAACCCCCCTTCACTTGAAGGGGTCGAGGGGGGTTTGCTAGAAGGGGGGTTTGCTTGAATCCTCCTTTTTTTCCCTTCTCCCCCTTCATGTGCAATTTTTTACAAAAAAATTATTTTCAAAGCTTGGGTTGAAGATGAAAATGGAATCAATTTCACATACCCAATTGGAGGATTATAGCCCTCGAAATGAGCTATCCATCAAATATAATTTCAATATAATTTGGTTTTATTATGTATTTTTCAGTTTAATCAAACATAGGTTTTTCACTGAAAATCAAGCTCTCTATTCTACACATGTAAAAAAATAGTAGATTATAAAAAAATATAAAAAATATGTACGTGCTAGGTATTGACGTCTTTGATCCAACAAAAAAAATTGAATTTCGATACATACAAAAAAAGTTGTGTTATACAGTGCACCTATGTCTAAATTGTAACTGGTTTGACTTCAAAAGTTAATCAAGAAAAATATATTCAATAAAATACTATGATACCAAATGAACATGCTATATATTGTAGTTACAAATCTAAATTCAAAAAAATAGAATTTTATTCTTCATAGAAAAAAGCTATGTGTTATGCGGTGAACATCACTCTTTAAAAATGGTGTTTATTGTTAACAACTAGTTTTCAAAGGAGATGGAAAAAGAAATGCAATTTGATTCCAAAAATAAATAAAAAATATTTAGAATCTATAGACAAAATGTCACAAATCACTAGTTTGCATCATCTTCAAATTCCTCATGGTTTAGCAACTATAGGTGCCCAAAAGTGAAGATTTAGTTTAAAAAAAATCAGTTTAATGTCAAGTTTGGCCAAAACGTGTAACCCACTATTGTGGGATCACCCATAACAGGTCTCTAACATTGAATTGGATTCATTTGAATCATTTGTAATTAGGAGTTGTAGCTCCATAATTTTCATTTGTAAATCTAATTGGTTAGTGCAATTAGATAGTTGAGTTGGTGCTCAACTAGGGAGTAGGTGCTTTCTAAGAGCTGGTTCTCTTAAATTAGGGGACTAGTGTCTCCTTAGGGTGGGTCCTTTAAACATTGTAACCAGTGAGATTTTATTGCGAGGTTGGATTAGGATAGTAGATCCTAGCAGCTATTCACACCATGTTTTTTTCCATATTGGGTTTTCCACATATATCTCCAGTGTAATATACACTTGTTTGTGTGTTTGGTCTTTGCATGCTAATTTAATCTACATTAAAAGTTTTTGAGATAATTTTTGATGATCTACTAATTCACCCCCCCATCTTAGTAGATATTTATGTTCCAACACCAATGCCATGAAAGTCCATTGTAGATAAAATTGGATATAAAAGGGTATTTATTGTGAAGGAGAGCGAGTTTGGAGAGGTTACAAAGCCCCTAAAGGTTGTCATCTTATAGCCATGCATAACTATGCAAGAATCTGTGCATGATAAGAAGAATGTCTTTTGTTTGGATGAAACCCTTGTGCTTTGTTGAGATCCTCATTTGGATTTATGCATGCACCATTTAAAACAAAGGTGTGACTAAATATTGTCATAAGAAATAGTCGTCAAGTGTTGAAAGCCATACTTTTCAACCCTAGCTAAGAATCCCTTTGAGTAATGTTTTTTTGAGTTTCATAATTCTTTGAATATTCATTAAATATTAACAAAACCATGTAGGAATAATGAAACCCTCATCTATGGAGGGTTTCCCTTTTTCAAATGCTTCTAGAATATGACAGTTATAAAGTTTAGGTTTAGACAATGCAAGTCTCTCGTGTGAGGCCAAGATCCCTAAAATTATTTATTAACCTATCACAATACAAGTCTAGGATATCATCATTATTGGAAATTCTTAGGGCCATGCTACCATCATTGTTATTCTTGTGATAGTATGCCTTATGATTGTTATTATAGCCATTTTTTTAGTGAGCTAAGATATGAGAGTTGAAGGGTAGGGGGAAATTTATTGCTATGATAAGACATATATTTGGTTGCTAAAAATATGACAAAAAGTTTGATAAGTTAAGGGATGGGTATGTGCAGGATCATGATGGGCCAAAAAGTGGCAATGAGAAAAAATCACGTTTTGAATCAGCTCAAAAACGTGGAAATGGCCTAGTTGACTTTTCTAGGTTCGGGTGACAGTACTTCTACCTGAACCAAAAACCAAAGGTAGTTCCCACAAATTGGATATCCAATCCAGATCGGATATCCGATCTCTGGAAACTGTATATAAAAGAACAGTCGACTCTTTAATTTCATTTCTCACAGTTTGACTTGGGCACAAGAGGAGAAACCCAAATCTGATATCCGTTCTGATCCGATATCCGATTTGAAAGGTATGTATTTGGTTTTTTCGATCTTGCAATTGATTTTTCAATAGATTTTGTTAAGTTTAAGTAGGTTTTATTAAAAAAAATTCAAAAATACGGTTTTCTATTTGATTTTTTTTTAAAAACTAGAGTTTACATTGATTTTTTATTAAAACTTAATGTTTTGAGATGGATCTTGATTAAAAATTAGTGTTGTTGATGTATTTTTTATCAAAAATAAGAGTTTGTTATTGATTTTTGTGAAAAAGTATGATTTTTTTGGATTTTTATTAAAAACTAGGGTTTTTTTACAATAATTTCATTTATATTGTGTAATTTCAATTAGTTTAATTAGTTTTTAACTTTAATCAGGTATTATGGCTGCGAATGTAAATCCACAAATGCCAAATGCTCCATCACCTCAATAGCCAAATGCTCCACCACCTCCGTAGCCACCAATTGAAGACTTAATTGGTGAAAAATTGGGGCAATTGAGGGGCATTTGTGAAATTTATCAGACAATGCCTCGATTGAGAGATATGACAAACACATTGAAAGAAATAATTAAAAATATAGAAACCCTTTCCACCCAACATAATTCCTTTTATTCGTGTTGAGAAGACATGAGGGAGTATTATCGATGTGGATTGTCTTATGATGATTTGAAAGATCTCCAAATAACCAAAGCCCAAATAGCCTCTTTATTCATTGACCCTTGCACCGGTTTGCCAGTGAATGTTAATAAATCAAAACTTTCCATAAAATGGTGCATGCATAGGGACATTGTAGCTAACTTTTGGGATTGTTGGTGTATGGTTTTTGATAAACCATCGAACAATAATTCCGACATACCATTTTACTTTATTAAAAAATTATATGCTGAGTTGTGTTAGGGCATCATGTCAGTTACTTTGACATTAAACCCTTCCAGGGCGTCGGTGGAGGTATGCCTAGGATAGACCAGGGGAAGTTAAGAGTAGTCTCGCACTGAAATGTTCCCCTTCCTCCGCCACCTCCAATATATCATCCATAGATTATCGAGGATGCACCCACACAGACTATTCAGGCTATTCACTCTTTGAGTGATCATTTGGTTTTGCATGCTTCTATAGTAGCTTAGCCACATTTTGGTTATGTTGGCAAAAGCTCGAGTGCTATTGCATCCTCCTCCTTAGGTCCACATATTTGTGTGCCACATGCTTGCACTATGTGCCACTAGATATGCTTGGGTCCTCTTGTACAGCTCGCTGAGCATCCCTTGGACACTTCTGATTATGACCTCCATGATGTAGACATTATAGATCAGTCGCAGGGGAGTGAAGCGCACCCTACAGAGTCCTCTCCTGCTAGAGAGGGAGATGCTAGAATAGTGACACAGGTAAGATTTAAGTTGTAATTTCATAACTTGCATTTGTTTTAAAATGAATATTAATAAGAGATATTATCAAGTACTAATATTTATTTACATGGTCTATTTAATAGTTGATGTTTGAGGAGGAGCTCGCACAGGTGACTGAAAGCACCCTTAGGGCCATTTCATTTGGCTTGGACACACATGCAGTATATATTTTCGCACTCACTCATTTACATTTTATATTATATACTTGCTTGTCATTTGAATTGTCATTAATGAAATTATATAATAGCTTATATGTTTATCTTGTTTTCCTCCTGTAGGAAATACCCAGTGTGAGTGAGGTGCAGCCTCGTCCAGACTATGGAGGCACAAATCTAGATAAGGGGAAGGTAATTGAACTCAAATTGGATTGAATTAAGATTTTTAAGATCTTATATTGATTATACATACGTCAAACATAGATTGGTAGTTTCATATGTACTTGTCAATTTTATTTATAGGCAATTATGAGCTTTACAGATATGTTGACAAGGGACACACCGCCTAAAGGAGTAGTTATTAGAACACCTCAAAGAGTAGGTGTTGAAACACCTCAAAGAGGAGGTGTTGAAACACCTGAAGGAGATAAAGAAAAAGATCAACCTAAAGAGGTACATGTGCTTATTTTATTTTGTGTTTGGTAAATAAGTTCTTATTACCAATAATCATATGCTAACTTGGATCAATTTTATGTTTTTGTTCACATATATAGATTGGCATTTCAAAAGTTGATTTGGTATATTCTAGGACTCCTGACCCTTTGAAGAGACGTATATTTTAGGTAATCAAGATTTCAATTTTAGAGTTCAATTAAAATTCAATGTATATTGATTTTGATGTTAATTATTCGATTTTAAATTATATAGTATAACTAATCTCAATTGTGGTTTGAATTTTTCTTGTGCAGCTACCTTCAGAGCCAATGAGTGCTTCAAAGAGGCTCCATTTTGATGATCCACCAGTAGTTTAGGATGAGATAGACATTTTGGCATGTAAATTTTGAATACATATTGAGATGGCATATGCCACATTTTGTAAAACTTTGTTTGAGTTGGCGTCGATGCCATTTTTGTATATGGACATACACTTGATTATTGGATAATTTGATATATAGAAGTTGACAATCGAAATTTAATTTGTTCCTCATGTGCATGATTAAACTCTTTGAAAATTTTATCTTGAGCAATGGTTAAATATCAATGTACAATAGCTTAAAACTGAATGGTTATATTATGTAGTTTATATTTATATCACTGATTACATTGCATTACACATCTTTCAAACTCAAATCATTAATTCACATTGCATAACTAACAACTAGATATTCATAGATGAAAATTTTTCAATTACATTATAGTTCTTACAAAGTCAACCTAAGCAGTTATGCAATTACTTCACATTGCATAACTAAAAACTATGAGCAGTTGTCAATTGCATTTGTTTGTCATTGAATTCTATGAGACCACATTTATTTGAAGTTTTTTTTCAAATAGTCCATAGCCTTGTCTATGCTACCACATTTTTCATACATGATAGCGATCACATTAAGTTGTAATAAATTAAATGATAGCCTATGGATATTTAATTTATACTCATTTTATTTAATATATGGTGTGCCTCGACCTGTAAGTAAGGTTGGGAAGCTTTTGCATTATTAAAAATTCATGAATACAAGTGAAGACAGTGATAAGGTTGTGTAATTTTCTGAGTTTTTGTTTTGAATTGGTGTGTTCAGGAGTGATCATGGCACTGTGAGTTGATGTAGAATGTAGTGTAGTGGTATTTGAAGCTTTGTGTGGCATTATTTAGTTAGTTTGTTCAATTTCCAAGCGTTGCTTTGTAGTTAGTTTGTTTCTTGCAGTTGCTGATCTGATAGACAGTCTGTGAAGAATGGAGGTTTAGTTCACATTCCCACTGTACTTAGTGTACGGGCCTTTGGGAATTATGACTAGGCTTCATGTCTGTAAATAGGATAGGGTTAGGAGTGGTTAGGAGTTAAGGTATCACTGTGGAAGTCTTC
Source organism: Sequoiadendron giganteum (assembly GCA_007115665.2). Classification (NCBI taxonomy): domain Eukaryota; kingdom Viridiplantae; phylum Streptophyta; class Pinopsida; order Cupressales; family Cupressaceae; genus Sequoiadendron; species Sequoiadendron giganteum. Next base: position 145,083,564 of record CM021100.1, on the reverse strand, counting down.
TCCTAGGTGAGCCTGACAGTGCCCGGCTAGGAAAGACAAGAAGTGCATAACACTTGACTTGTAGGGGTGTCTATCTCCTGGAAAATCACGGTGTGGAGAGGGAAGGTTTATGCCTTACCAAGGCTTAGCAAGAAGGAAGAAGCTCCATCAACCCGTTTGGTGAGAGGAATTCTTATCAGTCTGCAAAGAAGGCATAAAAGATCTAAAATAACCTAAGTTCTTGCTCATTTCCAGTTTGAGGAACTGTACGGACAAAGGAGACTTAAGATTCCATAAATCTTTGAGAGGTGGAATAGGAGCTAAGAACCTCAAAGAAATATTGGTGGTGCTTTGGAGAAATTAGAAGAACAAGCCCAATCTCTCGGAGATGGAGACCTAATTGGGCTCATGGGCTAGTAGCCTTTTTAACCCTAAATGGGGGTTTGGTGGAAGCGACTTGTAAATGGAGTTTGGTGGACTTTCAAGAACCCTAGGAGGATGGTTTGAAGCTATTGGAAACATCTCTACACCCCTGCAAAGCTGAGTTTTAGTTCTTGTAGTATGTTAGCCTTTAGGGTAGATTAAGGGCTAAGGAAGAGTTGAAGCATTGCACCAAGGTTGGCTTGGTTGGTAGGATTTGTCTTGATAGATAGATTGGCAAGGTGAACCAGGGGAACCTAAACAAGTAATAGGTCCTATAGGTTAAGGTGGTGGAGTGTGACACCATAGGGGTCTTCCCAAGTAAGATCCAGAGCATGGAACGGTGATTGTTCCATCCAACCCTGCCCTATCACCGACCTTCCTTGATATTATTTTGTAATTTATTATTTTCAAGAGAGGCCGACCTCCTTGAAGAGTCACCTTATTTTGTATAAATATGAGGTGTTTTTTGTTCATTTCCTCAATCAAGTTCATTCAACATAATTTTCAATCCAAGCAAACGTTTGCACTTGAGCAGCAACGCTTTATCTTGCAACAGCAGGCTGATTTCAAGGAGAAGCATATTTGATTGTATCTTTGCATCTACAAGATGTGCTATTATCCATTGTATCATATTCAGCCATGACCTGGGCCTGAGTTGCAAGCAAATTTATTGTTGTGTTTATTGTCTTATGTGTTTCATTTTTTGAGTGCTTTCAGCTGTATTATCTGATCTTTAAGTTGAAATGGTCATATTGTTGATGACAAAGATTTGACCATGTTGGCTCTTAATGGTCTTCCTTCAACTTGGGAGTCTTACATTCAAGGAATCGACATGAGATCGAAACTTCCCAAGTTTGATTGGTTGAGGGCTTACTGTATTCAAGGGGAGTTAAGGTTGGTTGCGAGAGGTATTGGACGAAGCCCTACAAATGAAGACATTCATGTTCTTTCCGCTCAATCCTCGAAGAAGGAAGGAAAAGGAGGAAAGAAAAGATGCTTCAAGAGGAATGGAGATAAAGGGTCAGATGGTGCTCCTACATTCAAAAATAAGTGGGACCTCTATCGTGTTTACTGGGATACGATTTTCTCAAAGTAAGTCAACTTGGATTTAACATTGGTAGCTATGCAAACCTATTCAGAATAGAGTGATCTGAAGAGGACATCCCTAAATCTCAAACTCGTACGACCCAACGGAATATTCCAACATGTCTGGATGGGTACATTTACACTAGGTATGGTTCTCTCTTGCACCCAAATACGTCGAATCGCTTTGAGCTGCATTGGAGCGACGTTTTCCCTTAAGAGTCCAAAGTGCTAAAAGGCAGCAAAATTTGATAGAATATTTCTCAAAAACCGTGATGCTTATAGACTCTTCGTCTGAGGATACGAGATCATGTTGAGACCATCCACAATAACCTCTCTCGGTTTTTGCTATCTCGAAGGCAGTTTCCCGTGGTGATGAGTTTTCAGTTGAGGGAAAAGTTGCCAAATGCAAGCAGTGTAAAGTTGCAATTTGGTGCAACTTTCATTCTCAAACTCGTATGACCCAACAGACTATTCCAACATATCTGGATGGGTACGTTTACACTACGTATGGTTCTCTTTTGCACCCAAATAAGTCGAATTGCTCCTAGCTGCATCGGAGCGACGTTTTCCCTTAAGAGTCCAAAGTGCTAAAAGACAACAAACTTTGACAGACTATTTATCGAAAACCATGATGCTTATAGACTCTTTGTCTAAGGATATGGGATTGTGTTGAGACCATCTACAATAAACTCTCTCGGTTTTTTCTATCTCGAAGGTGTTTTCCCGTGGTGATGAGTTTTCAGTTGAGGGAAAAGTTGCCAAATGCAAGTAGTGTAAAGTTGCAAAGTGGTGCAACTTTCATTTTCGAACTCGTACGGCCCAATGGACTATTCCAACACATCCGGATGGGTACGTTTATGCTAGGTATGGTTCTCTTTAGCACCCAAATACGTCGAATCGCTCTGAGTTGCATCAAAGCGGCGTTTTCCCTTAAGAGTCCAAAGTGCTAAAAGACAACAAACTTTGACAGACTATTTCTCAGAAACCGTGATGCTTAAAGAATCTTCTTCTAAGGATATGGGATTGTGTTGAGACCATCTACAATAACCTCTCTTGGTTTTTTCTATCTCGAAGGCGTTTTCCCGTGGTGATGAGTTTTCAGTTGAGGGAAAAGTTGCCAAATGCAAGAAGTGTAAAGTTGCAAATTGGTGCAACTTTCATTCTCGAACTCGTACGACCCAACGGACTATTCCAACACGTCTGTATGGGTACATTTATGCTAGATATGGTTCTCTTTTGCACCCAAATATGTCGAATCGCTCCTAGTTGCATTAGAACGACATTTTCCCTTGAGAGTCCAAAGTGCTAAAAGGCATCAAACTTTGACAGACTATTTCTTGGAAACCGTGATGCTTACAGACTCTTTGTCTGAGGATATGGGATCATGTTGAGACCATCTACAATAACCTCTCTCAGTTTTTTCTATATCGAAGGCGTTTTCCCGTGGTGATGAGTTTTGAGTTGAGGGAAAAGTTGCCAAATGCAAGCAGTGTAAAGTTGCAAAGTGGTGCAACTTTCATTCTTGAACTTGTACGACCCAATGAACTATTCCAACACATCAGGATGGGTACGTTTATGCTAGTTATGGTTCTCTTTTGCATCCAAATACATCGAATCGCTCCTAGCTGCATCGGAGCGACGTTTTCCCTTAAGAGTCCAAAGTGCTAAAAGGCAGCAAACTTTGATAGAATATTTCTCGGAAACCGTGATGCTTACAGAATCTTCATCTGAAGATATGGGATTGTGTTGAGACCATCTAAAATAACCTCTCTTGGTTTTTGCTATCTCGAAGGCATTTTCCCGTGGTGATGAGTTTTCAGTTGAGGGAAAAGTTGCCAAATGCAAGCAGTGTAAAGTTGCAAAGTGGTGCAACTTTCATTCTTGAACTCGTACAACCCAACGGACTGTTCCAACACATCTGGATGGGTACGTTTACACTAGGTATGGTTCTCTTTTGCACCCAAATACGTCGAATCGCTCCTAGCTGCATCAGAGCGACGTTTTCCCTTAAGAGTCCAAAGTGCTAAAAGATAGCAAACTTTGAAGGACTATTTCTCAAAAACCGTGATGCTTACAGACTCTTCATCTGAGGATATGGGATCATGTTGAGACCATCTACAATAACCTCTCTCGGTTTCTGCTACCTCGAAGGCATTTTCCCGTGGAGATGAGTTTTTAGTTGAGGGAAAAGTTGCCAAATGCAAGCAGTGTAAAGTTGCAAAGTGGTGCAACTTTCATTCTTGAACTCGTACGTCAAAACAGACTGTTCCAAAACATCTGGATGGGTACGTTTATGCTAGGTATGGTTCTCTTTTGCACCCAAATACGTTGAATCGCTCCGAGTTGCATCGGAGCGGCGTTTTCCCTTAAGAGTCCAAAGTGCTAAAAGGTAGAAAACTTTGACGGACTATTTATCAGAAACCGCGATGCTTAAAGACTCTTTGTCTGAGGATATGGGATCTTGTTGAGACCATCTACAATAACCTTTCTCAGTTTTTTCTATCTTAAAGGCGTTTTCCCGTGGTGATGAGTTTTCAGTTGAGGGAAAAGTTGCCAAATGCAAGCAGTGTAAAGTTGCAAAGTGGTGCAACTTTCATTCTCGAACTCGTACGACCCAACGGACTATTCCAACATGTCTGGATGGGTACGTTTATGCTAGGTATGGTTCTCTTTTGGACCCAAATACGTCAAATCGCTCCTAGCTGCATCAGAGCGACGTTTTCCCTTAAGAGTCCAAAGTGCAAAAAGACAACAAACTTTGATGGACTATTTCTCAGAAATCGTGATGCTTACAGACTCTTCGTCTGAGGATATGGGATCATGTTGAGACCATATACAATAATCTCTTTCGGTTTTTGCTATCTCGAAGGTGTTTTCCCGTGGTGATGAGTTTTCAGTTGAGGGAAAAGTTGCCAAATGCAAGCAGTGTAAAGTTGCAAAGTGGTGCAAATTTCATTCTCGAACTCGTACCACCCAACAGACTATTCCAACACATCTGGATGGGTAAGTTTACGCTAGGTATAATTCTATTTTGCACCCAAATATGTCGAATCGCTCCGAGTTGCATCATAGCAGCGTTTTCCCTTAAGAGTCCAAAGTGCTAAAAGGCAGCAAACTTTGACGGACTATTTCTTAGAAACCGTGATGCTTACAGATTCTTCGTCTAATGACATGGGATCATGTTGAGACCATCTACAATAACCTCTCTCTATTTTTTCTATCTCAAAGGCATTTTCCCGTGGTGATGAGTTTTCAGTTGAGGGAAAAGTTGCCAAATGCAAGCAGTGTAGAGTTGCAAAGTGGTGCAACTTTCATTCTTGAACTCGTACGACCCAACAAACTGTTCCAACACATCCGGATGGGTACGTTTACACTAGGTATGGTTCTCTTTTGCACCCAAATACGTCGAATCGCTTTGAGCTGCATCGGAGCGGTATTTTCCCTTAAGAGTCCAAAGTGCTAATGTTAATGAAATGTGGGGGCAAAAATATTTAAGGTTGGATCAAGATTCTGTAAGTCCTAGCTCTTGCCCAATCAACTTGAATCAATTACATGGAGAATGAAATTCATAATGAACTTTTTACTTTTTTGTTTTTCGAAAAAGTGGCAAGCCATTGCAATTTGTTATATATAAATAGGAGATATTACAAAATCTGGTTCAAACGAGCATACCGACAGGAAAGAACCAAGAAGAAAACCTCCGGTTGTAGCTCGATTAAGTACAATGGTAGACATTTGAACCGTATTTCAAAAAGCATCACTGGATATAGATTATGCCTATACACAGTTATGACCTTTTTACATTGTTTCACATTTCAAAATTCAATTTTTACAAAATTTGCCTATTTGAGGCATTCAAGGCACAGTCTTCCACAAGAGTAGTATGTTGTCATTTTCGAGTGACAAGCACTTGTACAAACCATCAAGGTAGCAGTTAAACTACATACAATAGAAAATATGCTTAGAATAGCCAATCGATATTATTGTAATTTGTCACATACCTCTCTGAAAGGATCAGAGTTGCCTATTGTTGCAGCAAGTCCATGAGCAATCATGCCAGGAATATCGCAAAATTTGTCAAATGATAAATCTATATTGTAACAACAAAAAATTTGCTTAGACTAAAAATCCATTAAATCTAAACATACTGAATGATGATGAATCGGTAATGCAAACTATAAAAGATGCTTTGAATAACCAATCTATATTCAAGTAATATGTCGCATACCTCTTTGAAAGGATCAGAGTTGGCTATTGTTGCAGCAGGTCCATAATCAATTGTGCCAAGAATATCGCAAAATTTGTCAAATGATAAATCTATATTGTAACAACAAAAAATATGCTTAGACTAACAAATCCATATTAATCTAAACATATTGAATGATGATGAATTGGTAATGCAAACTATAAAAGATGCTTTGAATAGCCAATCTATATTAAAGTAATATGTCGCATACCTCTTTGAAAGGATCAGAGTTGGCTATTGTTGCAGCAAGTCCATGATAAATCGTGCCAAGAATATCACAAAATTTGTCAAATGATATATCTATATTGTCACAACAAAAAAGAGGCTTAAGCATTGTACTTTCCATTCTTGAATATGCTATTCAAGTGTGCCTAAAGGGTCATCTCTTTGCTTAAGAGTATCCAATATTTAACATACCTTGTCTTTTCTTTCTATGACCTTCTCTATCTCTTTCTCCATATCCTTCAATTTGTTCTTTTGTCAGCTTTCTCTTACATTTTTGCTTCTGACGACTGCTGCTCCCCATTATACCGAATAAAAGATGCTAAAAAATCAATATGTATGACAAATTTGAATACAAGAATCTCCTAAAAGTTTGTCTTT
>CM021100.1:145058344-145077127 GCA_007115665.2 Sequoiadendron giganteum | reverse complement strand
GGGTCCTTGAAGGTATTGAATTTGGAATACGTCTTTCTTCCACACAAGGTTCTTCATTTCTAGTGTAATCTAGTGAAACATAATTTACACTTGCTTCAATATTATGTTCAACATCTTCATTTCCAACATTTTCACCTTGAACATTTTCAATATCAATTTGAATAATTTCATTCCCAATTTCAATATCATGTTCAACATCTTCAATTCCAAAATTTTCATTATCAATTTCAATATCATGTTCAACATCTTCAATTCCAACATTTTCACCTTCAAAATTTTCAATATCAATTTGAACATTTTCATTCCCAATTTCAATATCATGTTCTACATTTTCAACTTGAACATATTCAATTTCCTCTTCACATGAAAGACCATAGGGCTCAGGTTCACCAATATTTAACATACCTTGTCTTTTCTTCCTATGACCTTCTCTATCTCTTTGTCTATATCCTTCAATTTGTTCTTTTGTCAGCTTTCTCTTACGCTTTTGCTTCTGACGACTGCTGCTCCCCATTATACCAAATGAAAGTTGCTAAAAAATCATTATGTATGACAAATTTGAGTACAAGATACTCCAAAAATTTTATCTTTGTCTCTTCCTGTCTGAAACCGTGCATTTGTCGCCTGCAAAGTGTTGCAAAAATAATGTAGGGTCCATTAGAATGCACAAAAATGGCCCACATGGGGTTTTTCTATGTTCCACAAATCCAATATGCGATTTGTAAAATATGTTCTACAATGGTAAGATTTTAGCCCTACACATTGAAGTTTCACAAATCAGATATCCGATTTGTAAAAAACATAGAGGGATAATGAGAGGGAGAGAGGGAGGGATAGGGAGATAGAGGGAGAGGGAGAGGGAGAGGGAGAGGGAGAGAGGGAGAGATAAAGGGAGGGAGAGTGGGAGGGAGAGAGGGAGGGATAGGGAGAGAGAGGGAGAGGGAGGAGGGAGGGAGGGAGTGAGGAGGAGGAGGGAGGGAGGAGGGGAGGGAGGAGAGGGAGAGAGAGGGGTTTAGAGTTGGGAGATGGAGATAAAGGGAGGGAGAGTGGGAGAGTGAGAGAGTGAGAGGGAGAGTGGGAGAGAGAGAGAGGGAGAGGGAGAGAGAGTGAGATAGTGAGAGGGTGAGATGGAGAGGGAAAGGGAGAGAGGGAGAGGGAGAGGGAGAGATAGAAGGAGAGGGAGTGAGAAGGAGAGGGGAGAGTGAGAGAGTGAGAGGGAGAGTGGGAGGAGAGGGAGAGGGAGAGTGGGAGAGGGAGAGAGGGTTTAGAGTTGAGGGAGAGAGGGAGAGGGAGAGGGAGAGGAGAGGGGAGAGGGAGAGAGAAGAGAGAGGGGAGAGTGAGAGAGAGAGAGAGGAGTGATTGAGTGAGAGACTTGAGAGAGATAGAGGTGGAGAGAGCGAGAGGGAAAGAGATAACATTTAAATATTTTATAAATTGGTAATATATATATTTAATTATTTATGGATTAACTAAAATATTGAAATAATATTAAAATATTTATAGATTAACTAAAATATTGAAATAATATTTAAATATTATACATTTAATAATATATTATATATTAAATACATAATTCAGTAAGAGATTACCATAAATTGTATATTAAATATATTACATTATAAACTTTATTGGATATTATATATATTAAATTATAAACTTAATTGCATTTTTAAATAATATATTACAGATTGTAAATTGTTTTAAAATTGATCTAAAAGATATCATATATCGAATTCAAATCCGATATCGGATTCAATTCGATTTGAATCGGATATCCAATATTCTAACACAAAATTTAATGCCTTGGTATTAGGCTCAAGATTTGGTTCGGACCTGCCAATCCTAAAAGTCAACACGTAAAACGTGTTTAACAACTTACCTTGTTTTTCCAGACTTCGCCCATGTGGCTGACGACTTTAATTTGACCTAAAATTGATAAAATGAAAAGGGTTTGTAAAGGAGCTTCTCAGCTTTCTACCAGGATAAATTATATTTTCTTTAGAATCTAATAAATAATAATTATTTATTTTTTATTAGAATTACGACTAAAGTCCTGATTGATAGTCTGATAGAAAAACATCTATAGCTTTCAAACAGTATCACATTTTTTGAATCCAAAACATACGTCACATTCTATGCTTCACATACTAAAGGATTAAATAAAATAAAAATGAATTCCATTAAGTTTTGACCAAGTTAAGGTGGTCAAACATACGAGTTTTAATATTTTTAAAAAGTTGTAATAACAAATTCATAATTAATTATTTATTTGAAAAAAAATTACAAAAAAATATTCATCACATCCGGACATGAGTCCTCTACTTATATTTAAAATTTTATAAAAGAATATTATGATTTTATTATGGTTAGGGTGGTCAAACAGACACCTACTTTTTATTTTTTCCCTGAAATTTTAGTACTACTGCATTGAAATTTCAAATTTTCACCAAATAGATTTTGTTTTTACAAAAAATAACCTAGTAGTTTAGAAACTACATTCAAGTTTCCACAAATTCTATTCTTACATATTTTTGAAATAATATAGATAACTTATTCAAATTTTTATGTCAAGTTGCCCAATTTTGATTTTCTGAATTTTCATTGCCACTTAAGGACCTGTTTTTTCCATGATGATCTTGCACATACCCAGATATTATCAAAACATGACAAAAAATCTCTTTCTCTTTGTCTTCTAGTTAGAATATATACATGAAATAAATATTCAATTATAAGTGACATTTATGTATGCATATTTACTTTTTTATACTTTAAGTTATATTTCAGGTATATAGTTTCATGATTTTTGAGAATGGTTTTGGATCTCTAGGAGCTATAATGAAAATTCTAGGTTTTGGAAGATCTTATAATTTTTTAGAGTTAGTAAAATTTTAGTAATCAACAAGTCAAATTTTAGTAATAAGAAGGTCAAATTTTACTATTCAACAAGTCAAATTTTAGTAATCAATAAGCTTCCATAATAATGCCCTCTCTCTATCTATATCCATTGCACTATAGACCTCTCTCTCTCCCTATCTCCATCCCTTTCTCTACCTCTCTCCCCTGAGCTCAATATCTACCTCTCTATCCTTCTCTCTCTCACTCTCCTTCTTTCTCTAATTCTATCTCACCTCAATCTCTCTCTCTCTCCCTACCTCTCCCTCTCTCTCTCCTTCCCTCTCTACTTATCTCTATCTTCCCTCTCCCTCTCTCTACCTAGCACTCCCTCCCTACTAGCCCATCCCTCTCTCTCTCTCTCACACACACACTCTCTCTCTATCCTTATATATTTCTCTATCTCACCTCTCTCTCTCTCTCCCTCCCTACCTTTCCATCCCTCCCTCCTTACCTCCCTCCTTCCATCTCTACTTCTATCCATCTTCCCTCTCCCTCACTCTCTACCTACCACTTCCTCCATCACTCCCTACCACACCTCTCTATCTCACCTCCCTACCTCCCTCCCTACCTTTATCTCCCTCCCTCCTTACATCTACACTTCTCTCTATATCTACTCTCCCTCTCTCTACATACCTCTCCCTCCCTCTCTCTACAAACCTCTCCCTCTCTCTCTCTCCCACCCTTCCTCCTCTCTTTGCCTCTTTACCTCTCTACCTCTCTATCCCTCCTCTCTCTCTATTTCTCTCTAGCTCACCAATACCTCTCTAACTCCCCCTCCTTCCCTCCTCCTCTCTCTCTCACTCTCTCCTTCCCTCTCTACTTCTCTCTATCTCACCAATCTCTCTCCCTCTCTCTATCTTTATATCCCTTTGTCTCTTTGTATATGTTTATGTCTATTCCTCTCTCTTTGCCCTAATTATTTCTATGTCAATTCTTTGTCTTCCCATTCTTCCTTCCCTCTCTTCTTCTATCTACATCACCTCTCTCTCTCCATCTCTCTCCCTCCTCCCCCCTCTCTCCTGCCCTCTCTAGTTATCTCTATCTCACCTATTTTATCTCTCTACCTCTCCCTCCATCCCTCCCTCCCTCCTTCTACATATCTCTCTCATTCTATCCTTCCCTCTCCACTTCTCTTTCTCTCCCTATGATGCAGGGGAATCTTCAATTTTGTTTGAAATTTTGATTTTAATTTTGGTCTTTGTTTGTATGCAATTGGTGATGTTCTCTTGGGTGACTTCTTGCCTTTGTTAGGTTGTAGATATGTGGCACCTCATATATGGTAGCATGCCTCCTTTTTTTTAGTCTCATATCAAGCCTTTACTAGGTGGTAGAGATATGCAAGATAGTGTATTGTTCAAGAAAACAAAAAAATAAAAAAGGCAACTCATAACCATTTTGAAGATGGAGGTTATTGACCTGAGGAAAATAAGATATCATCACTCATTTTGGATAGAGGTGTGGCTTCCAAATAGAACAAAAAAAGAGTGAGGGGGTCGATTCAATGTGGGAGCTCTACCTGAGCAAAGTGAAAATCAATGCAGTGACAGTGATTGACTTATAGTTTGGATTGGTAATGGTTTAATTGGGGTTTGTGTGTATTTGCTCCCTATGTGCCGTAGTGAAAGGTGATAAGTTCCTTGTTGGAAGGGATAGTGTGTCTAGCCTTGTGTGGTTCTTGGCTTTGGAATAGGTCGCTACTTTAGATGGTGTGTGGTTGAGGATCGACATTGGTGATTTCACACTTTCTAAATATTACCTTTTTGTTAAATTGTTTTGTTTTTCAATGATGCCTGCCAGCTTGGTTTTCTGTGTATGGAATATGAAGAGAATATTAGAATGCAAAGACTCTGTTTATTTTAATGCTAAGACCCTCTTCCATTACATTCGCTCCTTTTTGTCTGGTTTCTTTAAAAATGGCTTGTTGTATGTGGAAGTTATTGTCGCCTTTGGTCAAGGAATGATTTCTTGATTGGGTAGCATACTGTCACCATGGAATTGTTATTCATCATTGAATATAGGATCTTAGAGTTTTTGAGTGCAATGATCAATTTATCTTCTCTCAGCATTCTAAAGTTTGAGCTAGCTATTGTTCTTGTTGTCCTCTTGTATTCAGAGTGTTATTGCAATTAGTTAAATTTCATATCTATCTCTCTCTCTCCCACCCTGCATCTTTCCCTCTCTCCATCTCTACTCTATATCTCCACTCTCCATCCCTTCATCCATCTCTCTCTCTTCAGGTAGAAAGAGGTAAGTAGAGAGAGAGGTAGTGAGAGAGAGAGAGACATGGAATAGGTAGAGAGGGAGAGGGGAGATAAAGAGTAGATATGGAAGGAGTGAGGGGGGTAGGGAGAGAGAAAGAGAGATGGAAGGAGAGGTAAGTAAAGAGAGAGGTGAGATAGAAAGAAGTAGAGAGAGATAGAAACTAGAGAGGGAAGGAGAGAGAGAGAGAGAGAGAGAGAGAGAGAGAGAGAGAGAGAGAGAGAGAGAGAGAGAGAGAGAGAGAGAGAGAGAGAGAGGAGGTCAAATGGAGGGAGGGGAGAGGTAGAAGTAGAGAGGGATAGGTGAGATAGAGGTAGGGAGGGAGAGAGGTGAGATAGAGAGAAGTAGAAAAGTAAGGAGAGAGCCAACAAGAGAGATGGGAGAGGAAAGGTGAGAGGGAGAGATAAAGAGGTAGAGAGGGATTGATATTTTAATTGATAACTCCATAATTTCTATTGTATTATATATTAAATTTTATATGTATCTATTGTTGGTGTATATCAATTATTCTATCAGTTTCAATAGATTAATTGATATATCGATCAATAAAAATTAATATCAATAGATATTATTAGGGTTTTATTAGTGTATCATATTAATTTTTATACGCATTGCTTGCTAGTGTACATCAATTGATATCCATATAAATAATAATTGATATCAATTAATATAAATCTATATCAAGGGTTTCTATTATATCATTTCATTTTTATGTATTTATTATTAGTGTATATCATCATTACTGGCCTATATATCAATTGATATAAATTTTAAGGTTTCTATTAGATCATTTTAAATTTATGGGTTTCTATTGTATTATAATAAATTTTATGTGTATTGGCATTTCTAGGGTTTTTTAATTATATCATATTAAATTTTATATGTATTAATTTTGAACCTCAAACTATTATATGTAATAAAATTTAGGGCCTAGGATTTGTATTTTAAGGTGAACATAGTTTGGTCTAGGGTTTTGGGTTTCAAAAATGAACTTATATTAAAAAAATTGGATTTTTTTAATAAAAAGTACATATACTGGAGATTCACCTACCTAAAAACCCTTTTAGTTAGTTCTCATGGAGGGAGGAGATGAAATTGGGATATAGTTGAGGATGCTCAATGAAGGTACCCATCCTAAGTTTGATTTCTAAGATGTTATCACCATTCAAAAAATGAAAATGAGGTTTATGGTGGAAAAAAAATTAATACCTTTTTGGAATAGGTACACATTTTAAATGAATATTTTTTACGAATGAAAAATTGAACTAAAATGGGTACCTATTCTTTGTTAGGATTAAGGTTCCATTTACCTTGCAATTCTATGTATTACTCATCCAACACTATCACAAGGTGTCCTTGAACACATAAGGTGTAATTAGAGATGAATTTTGTAATTTTGATTCTCTCAAAATATTGATATTAGTTGTTATTGCATTCATGAACAATGTAGAGTTGGAAATGGTGGTTACAAACCTAGTTTTAGCAAATCTCTCAATTTGGACATGAGAATTGAGGAGTGAAGCATCTCAGGTGTTAAATTGGTGGGTCCCATATGATTTGAGTGATGATTTTGGATTCCCGCCTTTATATATGGGCCATTATAAAGGAGTTACAAGTCAAAGATGAAGTCTATTAAATTATTGCAAAGGCTTATTTTTTCTATTCATGGCTCATTGGGTGTTACATTTACTATTTTGAAATGAGCCTCTTTGTTTTGGATCTGGGACTTTTTATAATTTACCATGGTTTAATGATACATTATTTTTGGAAATCATTTATGTTTTTATTCTCCCATTTATCTATAAATTGGAGATATGAAATGGTATTTTATGAATTGTTTAATAGATACATAAAGATTGCTAGAATACATAAATAGGGTTCAAGAAATATTGTTTCATTGTACTCTTGATTTTATAGATAGTACAATCTTGACCTCTTTCCCTTGGTGCAATTTTTGTCTTGAAAGGGTTTCTACATGTTACATATTGAGTTATGAGATGTTTTCATGGTGCTAGTTGATTTTCTTTGTTGTTAATTTTATATGGGTATATCTCTATTTGACATTCTACTATTAGAAATCAGATTTGTAGTTAAATTTCATATTTCCATTTTATAGTGGATTGCCTTCATTTGTAACATTCTTTATGGGTATTTGTTTAGGTTTAGACTTCCATTTCTAAGTGGATACACATCTTATATGAAATGCATATGCATTCCTTGTGTCAAATTCCTCATTCACCCCCCTCACCTTGTCCCTCCCGCCTATGATATTTTCATTAAAAGTGAACTCAACTTTTTGAATTTCTCTTAAATCCAACAAAAAATGAACTTTTATAATACGAACTAATATTAAATACTTTAATATCAAGAAAACCACATAAAAAATTATAACTGAGTTAATCCTACATTAATTTATAATTTTTGGCATGCTCAAAATTTTTTATAATAAAAATTTAAGCTAAAAATTTGAAATTAATATTATAATGTGAAAAGTTATAGATATATTGTGATGATAAGATAGATTGCTTTAGTTTTGGAATTCAATTTTTTTAGTGTGTTAATTTATTTAATCATAAATTTTAACTCATAAAAATGACTATTTACCTTTTTCCAATATAAATAGAATATAAAATTGTTGCTGACTATCAACAATGATATTTAAATAAAATACTTTAATATCCCTCAATTCTAATTTTCCAATAGTTTTTTTTTGGTCGGCCGGGGTGGGAAGGGTGATATAACGTTTGAACATGTGCAAGGGTATTTCCTTTTATGCCCCAGACATTTCCAAGTCATGCGAATCTCTTGCGAGCCAGCTGTTTTTAATGAGCAAAAAGTAGAAAACATGTATATATTTGAGCCTTCAATTATTGACAATATATTATTCAGTAAATTGCAGGCTTGTATTCTACTCAAATCAGAAGATTCCCATGTTTTTCAGTCTGTTTCCAACGTTACTTCTTAACCACCACTCTCAATAGAAGGATTGTTTCTCAACTACAGGCAAACTTCATTACTTTGTCTAATTAGAAGGATTATTGCAATCCTTGCTGTAAAATAATCTGATTCTCCTGTTAGCCTTACGATCAACAGGCTTGTTTAATGCTAGTCACCCGGAAACAAAGTTAAAACAGAAATAAAATTAGGGTAAATATAGTTCAGAAATCTGTGGAGCAAATTTAAAAAATTAAAAAATACTAACAACAACAAAATTCCAAAAAAATGTACCCGACACTTCCTGCCACTGACACTACACCACCCATGTTTCCAATGTTTTGTAGTTCAAGCATTTCAAATAAATTATAGGAAAAAAATAAATCTGAACCACCACGTTGTTACATCTATGTATACCATATACTGATATAAGTAGTTTCATGATGAAGTGAACTCCATGATTGCAGATCTTGTTATTCTTCTAAGTCGGGAAGATGACGTCTGAGGAAACATGTGAGTACAGGAGGTGGAAGCTGTGTGTGATTGGAGCAGGGCCTGCTGGACTAATAGCTGCAAGGGAGCTGAGCAGAGAGGGGCATTCAGTGATTATCTATGAGCAGAAACATGATGTGGGTGGCAATTGGTTGTATGATCCCAAGGTGGAAGATGATGACCCTCTGGGGTTAAACCCACATAGAAAGGTCCACAGCAGTATCTATGCTTCTCTCCGCCTGATTTCCTCCAGAGAGACCATGGGGCTTACTGATTACCCATTTGTTGACAAAGAAGGCAGGGATGGGAGAAGGTTTCCCAGCCACACAGAACTGTTGCTGCATCTCAAGGATTTTGCACAGGATTTCAATCTTTTGCCTTTGATTAGCTTTAATACTTTGGTGGAGTATGTGGGGATGGTAGGTGAGGAGGGTGGTGAGGGAAGCAAGTTGTGGAATCCTGATGGAAGGGAAATAAATGGGCATAAAATTAAGTGGTTGGTGAGATGTAGGAGGAGGGTGGTGAGCTTGGAAGGAGCTGAATCAGAGGAAGTCATTGAGCAAGTGTTTGATGGTGTGGTTGTGTGCACTGGGCATTACACTCAGCCCCGGATAGCTCAAATTCCAGGTGATTACTTCTGTCCTCTGTATTACAACAGTATGTATTACGATAGTCTGTTATATAGAGAGTATGGAAGATCAAGAATTTCACTTTTAGATGCTCTTATGGAAATTTGAATTAAGGTCTCTATAATGAAAACCCAACATTATAACGGATTAAACTCAACCACTTGAACGTGTTATTATTTTCAGCATACTTATTTATTATTAAATAATTTTAAAATAAAATCAAGATCTCTCTATGATACCTGCATTTTGTAGATTTGTATTTATTACTCATCACAACATCCTTCCTCTGCTATGATGGTATCCGCAATGGGCATATAGATTGAGCTACTTATTCTTCTTTTGTTGAAAAAAGTCATTAAATTCTGGGTTTTATTGTTGAAATCAAAATGTGCAGGAATTCATACATGGCCAGGAAAGCAAATACACAGCCATAATTATCGTATTCCAGATCCATTCTACAATGAGGTATTGTTTCTTTTCCTATGTAGTAACTGTTAATTTCTAATCATAGAGGCTTCCTGATCCCAATTCGATCTAGACTCATGAAGCTGTTTCATAACAAATAGTTCACTCTGATTCTGAACTTATCAGCTTGATCTATATAACCTGAGTTCCAGGTGCAAATACTTTGTTCTCACATCCTACGTTACTTTTTTTTTAATTGGGTAAAGCTAGGATGGCAAAGATGTAAAATCATCTACATGAATCAGAAATGTTTACATCGATATATATATGAACCCGGTGAAGGTTCGTTTCAACTATTATACCTGTTCAACTACGACAACTAATTGCCTTAAAGATTAATCTAATTTAGGCATTAGATTCCCCGTTGATCGAAAGGGATTAGTGTTAGATTGAGTATTTCTTTGTATTTCATGAACTTCTCACATCTAAGTGTTTTTGGTCAAAATATATTTGAGGTGTATATTGCTATTTTTAACGTGATATGGAATCAAATGAAACTCTACATTGATGTGTTCAGTTCAATTATAAAGATACGGTTTTTTGTCATCTTTATAATAGAAGTGTTTGTGATGTGTTATGGCACATATTTTCTTCACTAATCCAGCTTATAGATGGATTCTTCTAGTTTTCTTTTAGTTGTTTTTTTTGGATTCTTTTTAAGAGATATTTTTTTTCAAAGTTTCAAATCATCTTTTGTCATTCAAACAATTCAAAGAATGATTTGCAAGTGTCATGATATTTGTGCAATCCTTCTTTTAGTTTCCAATTCCTTGGTGCAACACATGGCCCCCTCGTTCTACGAGTCAACTAAGTCTTTAGCTTCTCCAAAGAAGTCTTCAATGTTGCATGGATTCACCAACTTCAAAAGTTTCCTTGGTGCCCCTTGAATGTTCTATTTGTGTGGGCCTCACTCCCCTTTCTAATTAGTTTTCATAACTATTTTCATCATTGGGATGATGCAATGAACCAAAACTCGTGCAATATTTTCATCACTCATACAATGAAATGGAATCTTCATTTTGTGGCACTAACATCATAGTAGGTCCTACTCTCTCTACTCATCTTTATCTCCTATTAAAGGTTCTCACCAATAGTTCCATGTTAGCATCCCCTATATAGACTAGTCTTATTTAGTGAACCAAAACTCTTGCAAAATTTTCATCCCTCATCCAATAAAATGGGAAAACTTCATCTTGTGGCACTAACATCATAGTAGGTCGTACTCTGCTCATATCTATCTCCTTCCAAAAGTCCTCACTAGCACTTTCATGATAAAATCCTCCAAGATACACTAGTCTTTGATCTTTTGGTGTACTTTTTCTTGCATTTTCTCTACATGACATTTGGCACATCCCATGGTTAGTCCCTTTTTATATAATTTAAGGGTTCCCTCCATATTGTCACATTTTGGATTGTGTCGGGCATTGATTCCAAGTGAGATCTAATGGTTCAAAGCTTCTCAAAACCCCCTCATTATTAACAAAAATTAAACCCCCAGTTGATGATCTTTATGTGGAAGTTGTCTTTTCCCTATGGCATTGTTCTTACCTCCACCAAAACAATTTTAATAATTCGGTCAATTTGATTTGTCTAGAATGTGTTGGGTCACTTACCTCAATGGCCATTGATCGTAAACTACCTATCTTCAATTGTAGTGGTTAGTTGTGTTTCATTCTTTATCAAATCATAAAGGCCTTCCACTCCTAGAAGCAATAGGTGGCATTTTCATGCAAGGGAAATCATCATGGTTTAGTATGCCTATATGACCAAATTTTTCAACTGCTTGTGTATGAAATATTTTTTCCATTGATCTTACATTATTCATAGATCATCACATAGATGTTGTGGCCTACTTGAAGTCTATCCTTTCTCTTTCTTTACCCATTCTTAATTTTCTTAAAGTGTTGTTAGGCTCCGTTGGTTTCCATTGCACAAGGATTCCCATGGTTGTATAAATAAGGGCCTTGTCCTCTTGTAGATATATTTCAACATTTTAATACATAATCAAAACTATTGACTCTCTATATTGGAGGTTTGATTGGTCATAATTTATTAATTTGTAGGTAATGTGAGTGCATTTTTTTCATTTTTATGTTCCTCTACTACTCATCTTAGATGGTGTCCCCTCATTTGGTACCATGAGTTAATGTGTGCTTGTCTTCTTAGGAACCTTAGACCAAAGTGGATTACTTATGGGCATTAAATACCCACTACTCATAGATGTTAGGTAACGTAAAGGTGAAATTGTAGAGATTAAGTTAAGGTAGCTTCACCCTAAGCACCCATTCATTTATGAAGGAGGATAATATATCCATTGTAGAGAATAAAAATGTATGGTTTGACACACTAACCTAGGCAAGGTAAAAACCTTCCATGCCTCTCCTAAAAAGAGATAAAAATATCTCTAAGGTCTATACAACCAAGTCTTGATACAAGATAACCCAAAGACTAAATTATTTACTATTTCAATCAAGGGACTATTGTGGGAATTAAGAGAAAATAAAGACAAAGCATTATTGCAATTGAACATAATTCAACAAAATGATATTAATTCAACTAATTAAATTTAGACTCCAACATTTATATATGGTTTTCATGTCAAAATCAGTAGTAAAAAAATACTTGCAATCTTACAAGAATTGAAATTTCAAAATTGGACACAAATTCAATTTATAATCTAAATGCTAATGTAAACCCTAAATCTACTCCTAATTTAACATATTTGTGTAAAATACAAGGAGAAAGAGAAAGAGATTATTTTATGTTGATATCAAACTTATTTTGTTGAGCACACAAATCTCGTAAAACCAATCTAGCTTGACATATATGCACACATTTAGGAACAAAAGAAGGTCTAGATGTCTAAGGATAGCTCAACCATAAAGGAAAAAAAATAAAATACCACTAAATAGTCATGCTTAGATCAAGTACACAAATCTTCACAACTTTCAATTTTAATGATATTTAAAGAACTTAGTAGAACTCATCAAACACATAGTTTGATTACAAAAATATAGTCAAAAATCATAAATCATGTTTGAAAACCAATACAAATGAGCAAAAATAGCTAAGAGAAGTGAAAATTTACATTTAGTTATTTGATTTTCAACCCTTTAAAAAGTCTAAATACTATATTCTTAAAATAGATATTCAACCAAGAAAACTTAGCATGTTTTTCACACATTGGGTGGTTACAATTATTAAATTTAAATTCATAGTTTGAAGAATAAATTCAGTCCCAAGGTAGTAAAGGCCTCCAAATTAAATAAAGATAAGAACTTGTTCAAAATCATGTAGGACTAGGTCATTAGATGAAGAGACAAGTC
This sequence comes from Sequoiadendron giganteum, assembly GCA_007115665.2. Taxonomy (NCBI): domain Eukaryota; kingdom Viridiplantae; phylum Streptophyta; class Pinopsida; order Cupressales; family Cupressaceae; genus Sequoiadendron; species Sequoiadendron giganteum. Next base: position 145,064,127 of record CM021100.1, on the reverse strand, counting down.
CTATGTGTCAGTTTTTCCTAAATAGGTCACTATACAAGTCAACTTGATTCGTATATTTGTTCAAAAATTTCACTAGGTGAAACATTTATTAAATTTCTTCCTTTATCAACCTTCTTCATGCATAAATCATTATCCTAGTGTCAAGGGTCTAGATTTATCAAGTTGAACACGAGGTTCCACTAGTCATCTTCAAATATTGGTGGCAATGATTCATTGAGGTAATCGCCTAACATTGAAGTTCCAAGATGACACTCGAGACCTCATATTTTCATCTTGTGTGCAACAAGTATAAAAGTGAAGAGTTATCTCTATGAAATCTCATAGTCATGATAAATATAATACCAATACTTTTGAAAAAAATAAAATGAATGTAATCTTATTTTGAACAAAAAAAATATGAATGTAATCATATTTTGAACAAAAAAGGAATGTAATCATATTTTGAAAAAAAATTGAAAGTAATAATTTTTTTGATAATATTTAGATTCAAGATAAGTTAAATTCAAGCCAATATCTAATGTTCATGAAATAGGATAATATTTTTCATATATATATATCATAACCTTTGTTTATATGTGATGTTTTAGTGTCAATAATAAATGGTTTAAGATAAGATAAATATAAAATTATTAAAATCTCTTGAAATTTGTCATTTCCATACTCACAACCACCATCTATCACTAGATTTGAATATTAAATTAAATTGGTCATAGAGTTCCTATTAGTCACTTGTTTAGGGCCAGATAAATGCCTTAGAGTAATATTCTTGTATATACATGTATGATAACTAACAATGCTCTTTCCATCTAGAGGCAACACATGTCATAAGTCCAAGTCACAAGAAAAACATTGAAGTTATAGAAACACTACTAAACTTTAAATCTATGGTCAATCTTGAAATTTATGAGGTCTAGAGCTAAAGACCAATCCAAATGGAAAGCCAAATGTATCCTAGATGTGAAAGAGTGAGTGTAATTTAGTTCACTAGTCCTTTCAGTCTTGTAACACGTGACTTCTTTGTCATCCTAAACTATTATGTATATTTGAGACTAACTAATGGATACAAACCTATTTCTTAATTGGAATTGATTCAACCTCTTGAGAGCATTATGTTATCTAAGGCTTGACATCTACATGTGGCAAATAAATTTTATTGTGATATATAAGGTCTCTTAGATCCACTTTTTGATATTTATTTTAAAGTTCACTTGACTTGAATCACGAACTTGAAATATTTGGCTAGTCATGTTTTTTAGGGTAAATTGAGTTGTGATTCCTTGGACTAAATTATTCTAGGTGTGAATGAGTGGATATTATTTTATTTTATTTTATCTTAGGATTGTAGTCTTGAATTGATTTAACAAATATATATATATATATATATATATATATATATATATATATACAAATATATATACATACATATATATATATATACACACACACACATATATATATACATACATATATATACATATACATATATATACAAAAATATATACAAAAATAGAAATAAATATATATACAAATATAAATAAATATATATATAAATATAAATAAATAAATATATATATATAAATATAAATAAATAAATATATATATAAAAATAAAAATAAAAATATATATATATAAAAATATATATATATATAAAAATATATATATAGAGAGAGAAGAGAGAAAGAGATATATATATATATACAGGGTATAAATATATATAAATATAAATATAAATATAATATAAAAGATATAAAGAGAGTAATATATATATATATAGAGAGTATAAAGAGAGAGAGAGCAGAGTATATATATATATAAATATATATATATAAATATATATAAATATATAAATATAAATATAAATATATAAATATAAATATAAATATATATATAAATGAAAATATAAATATATAAATATAAATATAAATATATAAATAAATATAAATATATATAAATAAATATATATGTAAATATATATATGAGAAGAGAAATATAAATATAAATATATATAAATAAATAAATATATATATAAATATAAATAAATAAATAAATATATATATAAATATAAATAAATATAAATAAATATAATGGGAATAGCTTATATATATGGTGAAAATAAATAAATAGAGAGAGAAAAATAATAAAGAGAGAGAAAAATAAAGAGAGAGAAGGAAGAGAGAGAGAGAAATATAAATAAACAGGAGAGAAAATAAATATAATAAATAAATATAAATAAATAATAAAATAGTGAGAAATAAAAATAAAGAAAAAAGAAGAAAAGAGAGAGAGAGAGAAATAAATAAAAATAAATATAGTATATATAAGGAGTGGTGGAGGACAATGGAATGGATGGATGGATAAGGAAGATGGAATGGATGGAATGGAAGGAAATAGTGAATGAAATGAAGGAAGGAATACAGAAAGACATGGAAATGGAATAGTGGAAGGAAGGAAGAAATAAGAAAGGAATGGATGGAAGGATAAAGGATAAAGATGGAAGGAACAGGAATAATAGTGAATGGGCATACTTCAAGGAGCAGTTCACCATAAAAATAAAGAGCTCAAATTTCAAAAAAATGAGGACTACAAAATAGAGGAACAAGTAATTTAAACCAAGTTCCAAAATCACTCAAACATGTAACACACCAAAAAGTTAGTATTATCATTATCTAAAATACATTTAATGGAACATAGTGAGCAATCTCAATAATCAATTGACAAAATTTATAAATGGAAGCATAAAATTTCAATGAGATTTTTATATTCTCTAAATAGAGATAGAATCAATTTGACCATACACACAACAACAAGGGACCCAAATCATGATTAAAAAAATGGATTTTTATGATTTATTCAACAATAATTTAGGGCATATTTTACAAGTAGAAACAAATGTTGACTTTGCTAGTAAATGTTCCAAGAATTTCAAAATAAAATAACATGTTTAAGAACCAATAATCTCTATCTAAAATAATAAAGATAAAATAATGAATTCATGAAAAGATGCGAAAGGATTAGCCTCAAGATAAAATTTGATAGCCACTTAGGTATCAAACTAGTGTTTTTACCTTTAGGTGGACAAAATTATACTTAGAATAGACATATCACTGATTACCTAGATGTTTCTCTACTACTAGCTAGGTTTCAATAGTCCTAATGAAGTTACCTATGGGCCCATTCTAGGTATAACTCTACTAATAAATAGGGATATATAACCTAGGTACAAATTATATAAATCACCTACATTATCATTTTTCATCATCATTTACACCTTATATTTATTTTTCTTTCTCTTTTTTGTAATTTATTTTATACTCAATTCACATGTAAAAAATAAAATTTCAAGGTATTTAAGAAATTAGAAATTTAGAGATGGTCAACCACCTTGTTAGGTCCTAGAACCATGGGTCCATAGCTTAAAATTGAATTTCCTACCTTCAAGTCCAAGGATATGTTATCAATAAGGTAAAGAAAGGGTTCATCATTAGATTATGTATGGCATAAGACCAAAGTGGATAAGCTCTCCTACACTTAGAGCTCAACTCAAACTCAGGAGGTTGTTCTTAGAGGTATTCTTAGGAGGTTCTCAAAATGGTTAAAATATAAGATGATTGTAACAAATTTGTAGCTATACCCAAATGTACACTTGGACCCTATAATTATCACTATCTATCAATATCAACTAACTAATTTAGACCTCTTTTATAGTAAATAATGTTGGTGTAAAAAGGGTTATTTTCTAACTAGTTTTCTTATAGGACCTATTAAAATCTAGTTCTTAACTCTACTTAGGTATCTTCTAGAGTACACATAAGATAATTATCTCTTTCTATCTCATTGCATATGATTGTGACACTTCTCTTAATCATATGCATTCCTAGGTATCACCTTGCCAAGTTATAACTAAGGCTTCTCTTGTACATTATGTATATTGAGCATCTTGTGAATATTGCATTCATGCTTATGTTCTTCATCGATAGAATAAAATTTCTTGTTGTTGCTTCTCTCCTTTTTGGTGAAGATTATTTAGTGTTGCAAATCTACTAATCTTTGTTGTCCAGTTCAAAATCATATCAAAATTTTGAATCAAGAAAGCTCCTTTTCAATCTTGAAGAGTTCCTACTATAAATTTGTGTTGGGAGTGTCCTAGCCCAGGTCCAACACCACATTAAATTCTAGAAGGGCCAAATCTATACGAATTGTCAATAAACTTGATATACTTCAAATAAAGTTATATTTTTTTTGCCTTTCTACCCCAATCATATGGCATCCATATTGTTTGTATAGTCACCTATATCATCAATGGTACCATTGGAGTAATTAATATATGAAATATTTCATTGTGGGGTAAAAAATATATTTATGCTTTGATTTTTATAAAATTTTCTCTAAAAAATAAAAATAAAAATAAAAAATTGTATAGGGGTCCACAAAACCCTATACCATAAAGATTTTTTGTACACATTTTCTATAGGCATGGTAGGTTATTTTGGGCCCATTCCAAACTATATAGGCACTAGCACCAAGTAGGCCAAGCTTTAAGAGCTTAAACAATGTGCCACCAATAGTTTCCACTAATCTCTTTTCTTAAATCATAGGGGGATGTGAGGCATAATCTAAGTGTCATTTCTTTTTTCTCTTACTAAATTCTTTTTCTAATATGGAATAACTTAGAATTTTAATTGTAAGTGTGGATTATATTATATTTCCCACACTTTACAAAATATATCACTTCATTTATAAATTATAATTTCAATGTTTGATGTAATGGTTCAATAGATTGAGGCATATACAAACCAAAAATTTGGTTTGGTGACCAAACCCTTAAAAGGAAAATAGATTGGAATATAGATCATTTATTTATTAAATTCCAACAACTCACAAGAGCTTCAACATGGTGAAATCATTGAAGATTTGAGGAAATATATTATATCCTATCCACATTCATTCATGTGTCATGATTCACATATCAAAGAACATGAAAAATACCTACAAATTTTTTAAATCTAGGTAGGAGGTACAAAAGAACACACTATAGATCTACATAATTACCTTTCCATTCAATATACCTCTATATCTCACATGTGTTAGGGCATGGAAAAGCTCATGAAATCCATTGAAAATTTGGCCAAGAGATGGAATGAAATCATCAAGCCTAAAAGCCCTATCCATCACATTAAATGTCTTATGAATTAGTTTTACCTTTTGTTCTCCTCAAATTTACAACTTTCTCATTAAATAATAATTTTTGAGTATGGTCTAGTTTGATCTAAAAGTTATAGAGCTCCATTAGATAATATTATCATTAAAATAATGTAGTTTTCACAGTCCATGATAATGTAAATGCTAGATTTCTGGCTTAAAACTGTGTGTTATTTTTAGCATCAAAATTTTAGATCAAACTCTATGATCCATCATCAGGATAATGCAGTTATCTTTTTGCATTATCTTGATGATGGATTGTGGAGTTTGATCTGAAATGTCGATGCTAAAAGTAACTCACAATTTTAAGCCATAAATCTAGCATTTACAATATTGTCATTTCTTGGATATTTTTATTTTACTACTAAAATAGCCTATAAATTTTCACCAAAATGATAAACAATAATTTCTAGGTGAGAAACCTATTTTAGGTGGTTGTTGCATGAAATCACATTAGAAATGACCTTCTAGAAATGTAGGTAGGTAGGTGAGAGTTATAGTAAAAATTAACATGATTTTCAAACTTTAGGGGTTGAGGAGGACTCAAATACTTCATGCCAATCAAAAATTTAAGTATCAAGGAT